>JAOTOM010003244.1:0-143482 GCA_034440615.1 Ashinkailepas kermadecensis
GAGAGAGAGAGAGACAGAGAGAGAGAGAGAGAGAGAGAGAGAGAGAGAGAGAGAGAGAGAGAGAGACAGAGAGAGAGAGAGACAGAGAGAGAGAGAGAGACAGAGACAGAGACAGAGAGAGACAGAGAGAGAGACAGAGACAGAGACAGAGACAGAGACAGAGACAGAGACAGAGACAGAGACAGAGACAGAGACAGAGACAGAGAGAGAGACAGAGACAGAGACAGAGACAGAGACAGAGACAGAGACAAGAGACAGAGAGACAGAGAGAGAGAGAGACAGAGAGAGAGAGAGAGAGAGAGAGAGAGAGAGACAAGAGAGAGAGACAGAGAGAGAGAGAGAGAGAGAGAGAGAGAGAGAGAGAGACAGAGAGAGAGACAGAGAGAGAGAGAGAGAGAGAGAGAGAGAGACAGAGAGAGAGACAGAGACAGAGACAGAGACAGAGAGAGAGAGAGAGAGAGAGAGAGAGAGAGAGAGAGAGAGAGAGAGAGACAGAGACAGAGACAGAGACAGATAGACAGAGACAGAGACAGAGACAGAGACATAGAGAGACAGAGACAGAGACAGAGACAGAGACAGAGACAGAGACAGAGACAGAGACAGAGACAGAGACAGAGACAGAGACAGAGACAGAGAGAGAGAGAGAGAGAGAGAGAGAGAGAGAGAGAGAGAGAGAGAGAGAGAGAGAGAGAGAGAGAGAGAGAGAGAGAGAGAGAGAGAGAGAGAGAGAGAGAGAGAGAGTGTGTGTGTGCCATGACCCGGTGGGCCGCGGCAGCCGTCAGTCTGCTCGGATGGTGTGTCAGATGATGGCCATACCCGTGATCTGGAGGCGCAGGGGAGCGCTCACAGTTCCGCCGCGTCAGCTGTGATCGTGTCCCGTGTCCGACCACAGGCAGACAACCGCCCGCCTCTCCCAAAGTGAAATATTTGCCATTTCTTTGAAGATATAACGTCTGAGTGACATTTATGTGAAGGACCTTCCAGGATCCGACATCCAACCACCGGATCCAGGAGCATGTTGCTCTCGGGCTCACAGGTGTCAGCAGGACACGACTCCCATTCTACCGAAACAGCTGCGCTCCGTCTCCATGGTATCGGTATATTCGATGTAGCACGTCGCACACTACTGCATACAATCACAGCGGGCCATACGGCGTGTCGCTGGGTGCCACGATCACCTCAACACACGCATTCCTGACCAATGACCAAGGCCACACCGACACCAGCACACTTGACGACCCGAACACGCGTGACTAGCAGACAGCACCAGCGGCAGCTCAGCTCGGGCCACGAACATCAGTCGAAACACTGGCTGACGGCGGGCGCCGTGGCGGCCGGTCCCCGGGCACGGCGCGACAGGTCACGCAGCGCCGGTCGGACAGGTCACGCGGCCGACACGGCCTCACACGCCACGTCACGGCCACCGCGGCGTCCAGTCGCCGGGAGAATCACAGCTGCGTGACAGGCCATCGGCCGTGACGGCGGCACATGTCCGCCGTCGGCGTCTGCTGTGGGGAGGTGGTGTCTGTTGAGGGGAGGTGGTGCGGGGTCGGCCGGCGCCACCTCACCCGTCCCACCGAGCCGTGCCACTCAGCAGCCGGCCGGCGTTGGCGTCTCTCGACTCACGTCCATCACATGACGTATGAAGGCGACAGGGCAGACAGTGTGGAGCCGACTGGCCACTGACGCTACCGCCACTTGAAGGGCGACAGGGCTGACAGTGTGGAGCCGACAGAGTCCAGCGTCGAGCCGACGGTGGTGAGACCTGGCGCCAGCTGCAACACAGACACCGCGCCAGCACACGGACGTCACACACAGACCGCCGACTCACTGCTCTGTACCAGCACACAGACACACCGACCAACTGCTCTGTACCAGCACACGGACGTCACACACAGACCGCCGACTCACTGCTCTGTACCAACACACGGACGTCACACACAGACCGCCGACTCACTGCTCTGTACCAGCACACAGACACACCGACCAACTGCTCTGTACCAGCACACGGACGTACACACAGACCGCCGACTCACTGCTCTGTACCAACACACGGACGTCACACACAGACCGCCGACTCACTGCTCTTACCAGCACACAGACACACCGACCAACTGCTCTGTACCAGCACACGGACGTCACACACAGACCGCCGACTCACTGCTCTGTACCAGCACACGGACGTCACACACAGACCACCGACCCACTGCTCTGTACCAGCACACGGACGTCACACACAGACCGCCGACTCACTGCTCTGTACCAGCACACGGACGTCACACACAGACCGCCGACTCACTGCTCTGTACCAGCACACGGACGTCACACACAGACCGCCGACCCACTGCTCTGTACCAGCACACAGACCGCCGACCCACTGCTCTGTACCAGCACACGGACGTCACACACAGACCGCCGACCCACTGCTCTGTACCAGCACACAGACCGCCGACCCACTGCTCTGTACCAGCACACGGACGTCACACACAGACCGCCGACCCACTGCTCTGTACCAACACACGGACGTCACACACAGACCGTCGACCCACTGCTCTGTACCAGCACACAGACCGCCGACCCACTGCTCTGTACCAGCACACGGACGTCACACACAGACCGCCGACCCACTGCTCTGTACCAGCACACGGACGTCACACACAGACCGCTGACTCACTGCTCTGTAGTGGTGAGTGCGCCGGGCGGCGGGGGCAGTAGCACAACACACACGTCACAGTACCACAGCAGGCACGTCACAGTACTACAGCACACACGTCACAGTACCACAGCAGGCACGTCACAGTATCACAGCACACACGTCACAGTACCACAGCAGGCACGTAACAGTACCACAGTAGATACGTCACAGTACCAAAGCAGGCACGTCACAGTACCACAGAAGGCACGTCACAGTACCACAGTAGACACTTCACAGTACCACAGTAGGTACGCCACAGTACCACAGCAGACACGTCACAGTACCACAGAAGGTACGTCACAGTACCACAGAAGGTACGCCACAGTACCACAGAAGGTACGCCACAGTACCACAGTAAACACGTCACAGTACCACAGTAGACACGTCACAGCAAACACATCACATAAACACAAGACACGTCATGGCATGAAAACAGACACGTCACAGTACAGCAGAGAAACACCACAGCACCACAGCAGACAGATCATAGCACAACAGAGATTCACCAAAGCACCACAGCCGATACACGTCACGGCAGCGTACCCGATATGTCATAGGAACGCAGCAGACACATGCCAGCAGCGCAGTAGACACGTCACAGCAGGACAAGAACAGGAACGGCAGCGGAACGTCACACATGCCAACAGCACAGCAGACACGTCACAGCAGGACAGGAACAGCAGCGGCACGTCACACATGCCAACAGCACAGCAGACACGTCACAGCAGGACAGGAACAGCAGCGGTACGTCACACATGCCAACAGCACAGCAGACACGTCACAGCAGACAGGAACAGCAGCGGCACGTCACACATGCCAACAGCGCAGTAGACACGTCACAGCAGGACAGGAACAGCAGCGGAACGTCACACATGCCAACAGCACAGCAGACACGTCACAGCAGGACAAGAACAGGAACGGCAGCGGCACGTCACACATGCCAACAGCGCAGTAGACACGTCACAGCAGGACAGGAACAGCAGCGGTACGTCACACATGCCAACAGCACAGCAGACACGTCACAGCAGGACAGGAACAGCAGCGGAACGTCACACATGCCAACAGCACAGCAGACACGTCACAGCAGGACAGGAACAGCAGCGGCACGTCACGCATTCATAATGCTATTACGCGAATATGCAGCAGAGACTGATGCCAAATATGGAACAAAACTGTTACCACCTTACGCAACACCTTTAGCACCTCTATCCTTTGGGGGTACAGGAAGCATATAGTGCTCAATGCAGGCAGGTCACATGGAAATACAGTGACATATGCGCAACCGTTCATCACTTAGTTACAGCTCACACCAAGGGCGCACACTACATGGGTAATTATCTATAGTTTTGGGTAGTCTCGTTAGTGCACAACAACTACAACCAAAAATTGAAAGGTAGAAAACAAACAAATCAAACTGCGATCTAACATGGGCGCGAACTGAACAACAAACACTCACACACGACTAAACTGACAGGCGCGCCAATTCCAACTGAGCGTGGTGCCAATTTATCACTCAGTCGAGTGGGCGGGTCAGGATGGATTGGCCTTGACCGAGGCATTTTAAGTAGATAACATAATTTAGTTAGCTATTGTGGTTTAGTGGCGCACAAGTAGACATAATAAGATAATTTTGATTAAAACGCGTAATATTTTCATTAGAGTTTCACACATTGAACGGTTGCTGTGCGCAGCATTCGTCGCAGTGAATTCCAACTTAGGCGGCGGGGGATTTCTGGGGGGGGGGGGGGGGGCTGCTGCTCTCATGCAACGTTAGTGACACCACAAGTCGGTCGACGGCCTATGTTTCTTGCCGGTCAGCAGGCAGCTCCAGCCGACGACCGACCACAGGATAAGTCAGCCAGTCACAAGCCACTGCACACGGGCCACGAGCGTCACACAGGCCACTCGTCACCGACCATTCCTATGGCGCACACCACCTGGTCTGACGTCAGTGACGTCACGTGCACGACAGCGCGTCCTGGGCGGGCGCCGATTCAGGTCGCTGCCGAGCCACAGCAGCATGACGCGCCGGTCAGCACCACGGGAGGTCTGGCGGTGTCCGGCCACACAGCCCGGACACCTCGGCCACCCACACCAGCCACACACCGGTCAACACCACGGGAGGTCTGGCGGTGTCCGGCCACACAGCCCGGACACCTCGGCCACCCGCACCAGCACACACCAGTCAACGCCACACCCCGGACACCTCGACCACGCACACCAGCCACACACCCGGACACCTAGGCAACAGCGATTCCTCAGCCACCAATCTCCGCGGTAAACGCATGTAGTTATGTCTGTACTCACACACCAGTAATTCGCACATAAGTTGATACTCCTGTCAGGTAAAATAATAGGAAAGCGAAACAAAAATATATCCCCCACCTGCCTGAAAGAAAGAAAAGCATGCCAGCAGATCGTCAACAAAGCCGAGGACTCCAGACACGCAAAACTAAAGACAGACTCCACAAAGCCTTCGCACCCAACGAGGAAAATCGCAGCCGATCCTCATCAATCCGAGTCAGCGCACCCACGACAAGCGGATCCCACCGGGATCACAGTATCACCGGAGTACAGAGTCACACACAGCAGGCCCCGGCACGGACGGAGAGTGCCCACAACAGCCCATCAAACACATCAGAGCCCGGCACGGACGGAGTGTCCACACCAGCCCGTCACACACAGCAGAGCCCGGCATGGGCGGAGTGTCTACACCAGCCCGTCACAGCGACGGCACGGACGGAGTGTCCACACCAGCCCGTCACACACAGCAGAGCCCGGCACGGACGGAGTGTCCACACCAGCCCGTCACACACAGCAGACCCCGGCACGGACGGAGAGTGTCTACACCAGCCCGTCACACACAGCAGAGCCCGGCACGGACGGAGAGTGTCCACACCAGCCCGTCACACACAGCAGACCCCGGCACGGACGGAGTGTCCACACCAGCCCGTCACACACAGCAGACCCCGGCACGGACGGAGAGTGTCTACACCAGCCCGTCACACACAGCAGACCCCGGCACGGACGGAGAGTGTCTACACCAGCCCGTCACACACAGCAGAGCCCGGCACGGACGGAGTGTCCACACCAGCCCGTCACACACAGCAGACCCCGGCACGGACGGAGAGTGTCTACACCAGCCCGTCACACACAGCAGAGCCCGGCACGGACGGAGAGTGTCTACACCAGCCCGTCACACACAGCAGACCCCGGCACGGACGGAGTGTCTACACCAGCCCGTCACACACAGCAGAGCCCGGCACGGACGGAGTGTCTACACCAGCCCGTCACACACAGCAGAGCCCGGCACGGACGGAGAGTGTCTACACCAGCCCGTCACACACAGCAGAGCCCGGCACGGACGGAGAGTGTCCACACCAGCCCGTCACACACAGCAGACCCCGGCACGGACGGAGAGTGTCTACACCAGCCCGTCACACACAGCAGAGCCCGGCACGGACGGAGAGTGTCCACACCAGCCCGTCACACACAGCAGACCCCGGCACGGACGGAGTGTCTACACCAGCCCGTCACACACAGCAGAGCCCGGCACGGACGGAGTGTCCACACCAGCCCGTCACACACAGCAGACCCCGGCACGGACGGAGTGTCTACACCAGCCCGTCACACACAGCAGAGCCCGGCACGGACGGAGTGTCTACACCAGCCCGTCACACACAGCAGAGCCCGGCACGGACGGAGTGTCCACACCAGCCCGTCACACACAGCAGACCCCGGCACGGACGGAGAGTGTCTACACCAGCCCGTCACACACAGCAGAGCCCGGCACGGACGGAGTGTCCACACCAGCCCGTCACACACAGCAGAGCCCGGCACGGACGGAGTGTCCACACCAGCCCGTCACACACAGCAGACCCCGGCACGGACGGAGTGTCCACACCAGCCCGTCACACACAGCAGACCCCGGCACGGACGGAGAGTGTCTACACCAGCCCGTCACACACAGCAGAGCCCGGCACGGACGGAGAGTGTCCACACCAGCCCGTCACACACAGCAGAGCCCGGCACGGACGGAGTGTCCACACCAGCCCGTCACACACAGCAGAGCCCGGCACGGACCAGACAGGCAGCACAAGGCGGCAGCGACAGAACAGCAGCGCTCGTCACACACGCTGACAACCGAAGCCACCCTGCAAGCAACACGGGGCATCACGGACCGGCGGCGCTGACCAGGTCACAGGTCACCGGTCGGACGACGCGGAGTCTTCACCCACAGCAGCTGGCGGAGAGAGTACATCGTCACATTCCCGCCTGTCGAGCCAACCACTGCCGAGCACCTTCCGCTGGCCGGTGCGCTGGAACTCACACTCGTACTCACCCAGTGAGCGATGAAGTCAACCGTGACAACAACACCACTGCACATGATGCTCTTATTCCTGTCCAAGGTCTCTATGTGTTTCATGACTGAGAAATACTAAACTAAAAAGCCATCTGATACTTGGATTCGGGTCATGAGAAATGACACGGCATAATGCTTCAAAGAGGTATGCCCATGATTTCCACTGTCTTGCAGGGTTCTGCAAAGGCAATGTTTCGATTTTGAACCATGACTCCTATTGGTGTAACGACCCAGCAAGTCGGGCACGAATCTCATTTGGGGCTATCAGCCTTTTGTGCCGCCAGTGGGACGGAGTGCACTGTGTGCGGGTCCCGATCCAGTGAGACGGAGTGCACTGTGTGCGGGTCCCGATCCAGTGGGACGGAGTGCACTGTGTGCGGGTCCCGATCCAGTGGGACGGAGTGCACTGTGTGCGGGTCCCGATCCAGGGGACGGAGTGCACGTGTGCGGGTCCCGATCCAGTGAGACGGAGTGCACTGTGTGGGGTCCCGATCCAGTGGGACGGAGTGCACTGTGTGCGGGTCCCGATCCAGGGGACGGAGTGCACTGTGTGCGGATCCCGATCCAGTGGGACGGAGTGCACTGTGTGCGGGTCCCGATCCAGTGGGACGGAGTGCACTGTGTGCGGGTCCCGATCCAGTGGGACGGAGTGCACTGTGTGCGGGTCCCGATCCAGTGGGACGGAGTGCACTGTGTGCGGGTCCCGATCCAGTGGGACGGAGTGCACTGTGGCGGTCCGATCCGTGGGACGGAGTGCACTGTGTGCGGGTCCCGATCCAGTGGGACGGAGTGCACTGTGTGCGGGTCCAAATCCAGCACATCCACAGCAGGAGTTTGATGGGGCGGGGGGCACCTTCAAGTTGTGAACGGCACGGGCTAACGGCACGGGCTAACGACACGGGCTAACGGGCTAACGGGCTAACGGGCTAACGGCACGGGCTAACGGCACGGGCTAACGGCACGGGCTAACGACACGGGCTAACGGCACGGGCTAACGGCACGGGCTAACGATACGGGCTAACGACACGGGCTAACGGGCTAACGGCACGGGCTAACGGCACGGGCTAACGACACGGGCTAACGGGCTTGGCGGCTGGGAGCGAGCACATGATGGCTTGGTAAACTTGGTATTGACTGGTCATCCCAGCCGATATTGAACACACCGACACTGTGGATGGGAGAGGGGGAGCAGCCAGTTAGAACTGACGACAAGACCTTGCCTTGTCCCGGGCGCCGTTACCCCTATGGGAAGTCGACGCGAGGGGTCGGTTGGGCCGTGGGTCGGGCAGATGCTGCACGAATTGCCGACCACCGGCTAAGGCTAAGTTCAATGGTGTATCGCTACAGAAATACGACATCGAACAGCGGCACCAGCACGTGCCGTCATAGCCGGGGACGTCGGACCATTACCGCCAGTGGGCCTGCAGGCCCGTGACAGTCACGTGCCAGCTCAGGTCCGAGCGCATGACTCAATGCGAGTTTGGCACGACGGCCGAGACAGGGTACTGACCGCTGACTGGCGGTGCTCCTCCCGCTCCAGCACCTTCTGCGTCTGGTCCGAGCTGAACTTGAGCACGGCCGCGATCACCTTGGTCAGTGTCTGGGGAATATGGACGCGCCGGCCGTCAGTAGGCATACCACAGCCCGTCAGTAGGCATACCACAGCCCGTCAGTGGGCATACCACAGCCCGTCAGCAGGTATACCACAGCCTGTCAGCAGGTTACCATCGCCCGTCAGTAGGCATACCACAGCCCGTCAGTGGGCATACCCAGCCCGTCAGGCATACACAGCCTGGCATACCACAGCCCGTCAGTGGGCATACCACAGCCCGTCAGCAGGTATACCACAGCCTGTCAGCAGGTTACCACCGCCCGTCAGTAGGCATACCACAGCCCGTCAGTAGGCATACCACAGCCCGTCAGTGGGCATACCACAGCCCGTCAGCAGGTATACCACAGCCTGTCAGCAGGTTACCATCGCCCGTCAGTAGGCATACCACAGCCCGTCAGTAGGCATACCACAGCCCGTCAGAAGGTATACCACAGCCCGTCAGCAGGCATACCACAGCCCGTCAGCAGGTATACCACAGCCCGTCAGCAGGCATACGACAGCCCGTCAGCAGGTATACCACAGCCCGTCAGCAGGCATACGACAGCCCGTCAGCAGGTATACCACAGCCCGTCAGCAGGCATACGACAGCCCATCAGCAGGTATACCACAGCTCGTCAGCAGGCATACGACAGCCCGTCAGTAGGCATACCACAGCCCGTAAGCAGGTATACCACAGCCCGTTAACAGGTATTCCACAGTCCGTCATTAAGTTTAATACAGCCCGTCAGCAGGTATTCCACAGTCTGGCAGCAGGCATATCACAGCCCGTCAGTAGGTTTGCTATATCACTTCGAATAGCATTTTAACAATCGGGTAATACTTACGAGACGCGCTTGAGTACGCCATCAATTTTCTCCCCTAAAATAACTGCATAGTGGTCAGACTACAGCAAACAGGGCCGCTGAATGAATGACTGGACTACGCACAATCTAAGCTAGGTTCCTTAAGTTCGTAAGACAAATTTCCTGAGAAATCCTTAGGTTCGAACAAAACTGACCAAATACCTGAATACCGCGAAATGTACACAATACTTCAGCAAACGGATTAACCTGACACGGTGACACAATCCCATAACCGAATACCGAGAAATGTTCCCAATACTTCAGCGAACGGATTAACATGACACGGTGACACAGTCCCATAACCGAATACCGAGAAATGTTCACAATAGTTCACCGCCCGGATCAACCTGACACGGACGACACTTTAATCTGGGAAAAACTTTTCACAAACGAGCAGACCATGACTTTAATACCGAAGCCGCCGCCCACAATTACGTCTCCAGGAAGATAAATCTGCGGCCTTGTCGTCGACATTAGTGGTGCGTCAGCGACATTAGTGGTGGGCCAGCGGTTTTAGTGGTGCGCCAGCGGCATTAGTGGTGCGCCGGCTACATGGTGGCGCGCCGACGACATTAGTGGTGCGCCAGCGACATTAGTGGTGCACGTCCTCAGACAGACGGCCAGACGCCGCCAGTTTGTCGCCAGGCACGTGGCAAGTGCGGCCTAAGCGGCGCAGTGTCGGTAAACGATGTGGCTGTCGGCAGAGTGCTTGACGATATAACTCCCTGTGGAGCATAGACGGCTCACACCAAATGCAGTGGAGCTGTGACAGGTGCTCGTGTGCCAGTGACTTGGTTAACCGAGGCACCGTTTCTCTACAGTGACAGTAGACACATCGGCCATCGCCTTACCTTACTGTATCACTGAACCCAACCCCACAATTATTTTAGATTTCATTCATTTCACCTTTTGAATTAGCACCATAGCACCTGTGCTTGCATTGAGAAATATCCGTCTCTCTGTCTCTGTCTCTCTGTCTCTCTCTTTCTCTGTCTCTCTCTCTATCTCTCTGTCTCTCTCTATCTCTGTCTCTCTGTCTCTGTCTCTCTCTGTATCTGTATCTGTCTCTCTCTCTCTCTCTGTATCTGTCTCTCTGTCTATCTCTCTCTCTCTATCTCTGTCTCTCTCTCTATATCTCTGTCTCTCTCTCTCTCTCTCTCTCTGTCTCTCTCTCTGTCTATCTCTCTCTGTCTCTGTCTCTCTCTCTCTATCTCTCTCTATCTCTCTATCTCTCTCTATCTCTCTCTCTCTCTCTGTCTCTCTCTCTGTCTCTGTCTCTGTCTCTGTCTCTGTCTCTGTCTCTGTCTCTGTCTCTGTCTCTGTCTCTGTCTCTGTCTCTGTCTCTGTCTCTGTCTCTGTCTCTGTCTCTGTCTCTGTCTCTGTCTCTGTCTCTGTCTCTGTCTCTGTCTCTGTCTCTGTCTCTGTCTCTGTCTCTGTCTCTCTCTCTCTCTCTCTCTCTCTCTCTCTCTCTCTCTCTCTCTCTCTCTCTCTCTCTCTGTATATATATTACATAAATATATATATATATATATATATATATATATATATATATATATATATATATATATATATATATATATGCATATCAGTTATGAAAGCGAAAGCTTGAGGTTTCTCAATGCAAGAGCATGCACCGTACTGCTAATGCAAAATGTGAAACAGCTGAAATCGATCTCTGCTGACAAGATAACGCCCAACGTGACGTCCGGTCGAGGACTGGTCAGTCGCCACAGATGAAAGAAACTGCAGGGTTTTGACCGCAAGACACAGCGAGCCCAAGCACGAAGAATCTGCATACTGGTTTGCACTGAGACTATTAATAGGTATTACAACATTTAATACGCGTTGCGTTTTTAACATTGTTACGCTTCTGTGGACATCCATTTTTTCCTCAATCGTTGCATTCACCGACTTCAGTGTTAGGTCACATGCAAACAAGAAGGGAAGTTGGGCACGCACAATGGACATGAGCTTCGAGGTGGTGGTGGTTGTGACTTTACGACACACTCAGCAGCTGAGGCCACATGACGTCGCCTGCCCCTCACCCTGGCAGGAAGGGCGGGCACCGTGAGGAATCGAATCCCGTACCTCTGGCTTGCCAGACGCTCAGTTTAACCACTGAGCTACCGACGCCCCTGAGCTTCGAGGTGGCTCAAGGTCCATCTCTGCTCAGAAACAATGGCATGCAGGGAACATTCAGTGGAGCACTTTGCGTGACCCGACATACATGGAACTCCCTGTCGCTTTGATGCGGATACGGCACCCTGAAACGTTACGTTCCGACACGACCATCAAAGAGGAGAAGATTTTAGCATGGAATGCCATGCCATGGAGCAGTCCGTCCGAGGCGTTTCGAAGTCACCAGCTTTAACTCATTGTATCACTGAGCCGTGCGAATGATCGTTTTGCTGTTACACCGCTGGAGTCGGCAGCGGCAGACTGAGTCACTGTCAGGTCGGACAGGCCAACATGAACCTCCAGCTGCACTGGAGTGGCAGACTGTTTGAGGTCGGACAGGCCAACATGAACCTCCAGCTGCACTGGAGTGGCAGACTGTTTGAGGTCGGACAGGCCAACATGAACCTCCAGCTGCACTGGAGTGGCAGAATGAGTGAGGTCGGACAGGCCAACATGAACCTCCAGCTGCACTGGAGTGGCAGACTGAGTGAGGTCGGACAGGCCAACATGAACCTCCAGCTGCACTGGAGTGGCAGACTGTTTGAGGTCGGACAGGCCAACATGAACCTCCAGCTGCACTGGAGTGGCAGACTGTTTGAGGTCGGACGGACCAATATGAACCCCCAGGTGCACTGGGCACAGAGCCGGTCCTCAAGTCGTACGGCGGCCTGCTGCTGTTCCGACCGCCACCTCGTGTCCGAGCACGCTTCAGTTGTCAGAATGGCCACCGTCTTGCCGCCTGGCCACAGCTCCGGCGCCCCCCCCCCCCCTACCACACTGTAGGTTGGCGCCTTCCGGGTGCAGGCGGCACGTCCACATCAAAAGGCAGCGCTTTGAAGTGGCCCGCATTCGGTATTGCGCGACCATTTCGACAGACAACGAACCTGCCGCCGGCGCTGTCAGTGCGGCCGTTTGATTGGTGGGGACGGCCGTCTGGATGCTGTGATTGGTGGATACGGATGTTCAATCCATTAGGGGTGAGTGACCGGGCCGTGAGCCGCCCGGCGAGTCACTAGCTGGAGGGGAATTATAGCGGCACTGGGCCTTCAAGCCGGGCCTACATCGGCCCACCACATACAGCGGCACTGGGCCTTCACGCCGGGCCTACATAGGCCCACCACATACAGCGGCACTGGGCCCTCAAGCCGGGCCTACATCGGTCCACCAGATGCAGCGGCCACGCCACCAGGGCCGTATACCGGTCCAACTTCTACATAAACAGCTCCACGTACACACATGCATACACATACGCGCACGCACGCATACAGAAGCTCAGCGTCTACAGGCCCTATCGTGCTGACACAGGCTATAGAGACACGATGGCCCACCGGCACGATCCCTGCAGACTACTGAGTCACGCCACATCGGCCAAGACAAGGCTCACGAGCCCAACACTCTCCAGCCACCTCGGAAATGCTATGCATTGTAGCCGCTATTGCTAGCTGGTTAATACGAAGTAAATTTGATCTGGTATTCATGGACTATAAAGCAGTTCTTAAAATGTCAAAGCTTTCCAAAAACTGTCAAACTCTTGATAACTTTAATTTCGATGAATGGACGCGAGTCACGCCCATCGGATACATGACAGTGTGCAATGAACTTAAGCCGACACAGCCGTTAAGGGAAGCTGCTGATCAGAACAAACTGACCAAGTGGAACCGAACCGCCCAAGTCAAGCCGAGTCGAGTCGAGTCGAGTCGAGTCGAGCCGAGCCGAGCCGAGCCGAGCCGAGCCGAGCCGAGCCGAGCCGAGCCGAGCCGAGCCGAGCCGAGCCGAGCCGAGCCGAGCCGAGCCGAGCCGAGCCGAGCCGAGCCGAGCCGAGCCGAGCCGAGCCGAGCCGAGCCGAGCCGAGCCGAGCCGAGCCGAGCCGAGCCGAGCCGAGCCGAGCCGAGCCGAGCCGAGCCGAGCCGAGCCGAGCCGAGCCGAGCCGAGCCGAGCCGAGCCGAGCCGAGCCGAGCCGAGCCGAGCCGAGCCGAGCCGAGCCGAGCCGAGACGAGCCGAGCCGAGCCGAGACGAGACGAGACGAGACGAGCCGAGCCGAGCCGAGCCGAGCCGAGCCGAGCCGAGCCGAGCCGAGCCGAGCCGAGCCGAGCCGAGCCGAGCCGAGCCGAGCCGAGCCGAGCCGAGCCGCCCACACGGGCCAAACACAGCTGACACAGCGGCTTCCCGACCGACAGGCGGCGGGCCTTGGTGGCTGGTGGCGCTCGCGTCGGCACGGCGGCCGACCATCTGCCACTGCAGCGGCCCAGTACACGGCAGTGACGGGTCAATATACGGCCGCCGACCATTTGCCACTGCAGCGGCCCAGTACACGGCAGTGACGGGTTAATATACGGCCGCCGACCACCTGCCACTGCAGCGGCCCAGTACACGGCAGTGACGGGTCAATATACGGCGGCCGACCATCTGCCACTGCAGCGGCCCAGTACACGGCAGTGACGGGTCAATATACGGCCGCCGACCATCTGCCACTGCAGCGGCCCAGTACACGGCAGTGACGGGTCAATATACGGCCGCCGACCATCTGCCACTGCAGCGGCCCAGTACACGGCAGTGACGGGTCAATATACGGCCGCCGACCATCTGCCACTGCAGCGGCCCAGTACACGGCAGTGACGGGTCAATATACGGCCGCCGACCATCTGCCACTGCAGCGGCCCAGTACACGGCAGTGACGGGTCAATATACGGCCGCCGACCATTTGTCACTGCAGCGGCCCAGTACACGGCAGTGACGGGTCAATATACGGCCGCCGACCATTTGCCACTGCAGCGGCCCAGTACACGGCAGTGACGGGTCAATATACGGCCGCCGACCATCTGCCACTGCAGCGGCCCAGTACACGGCAGTGACGGGTCAATATACGGCCGCCGACCATCTGCCACTGCAGCGGCCCAGTACACGGCAGTGACGGGTCAATATACGGCCGCCGACCATCTGCCACTGCAGCGGCCCAGTACACGGCAGTGACGGGTCAATATACGGCCGCCGACCATTTGTCACTGCAGCGGCCCAGTACACGGCAGTGACGGGTCAATATACGGCCGCCGACCATTTGTCACTGCAGCGGCCCAGTACACGGCAGTGACGGGTCAATATACGGCGGCCGACCATCTGCCACTGCAGCGGCCCAGTACACGGCAGTGACGGGTCAATATACGGCCGCCGACCATCTGCCACTGCAGCGGCCCAGTACACGGCAGTGACGGGTCAATATACGGCCGCCGACCATCTGCCACTGCAGCGGCCCAGTACACGGCAGTGACGGGTCAATATACGGCCGCCGACCATCTGCCACTGCAGCGGCCCAGTACACGGCAGTGACGGGTCAATATACGGCCGCCGACCATTTGTCACTGCAGCGGCCCAGTACACGGCAGTGACGGGTCAATATACGGCCGCCGACCATTTGCCACTGCAGCGGCCCAGTACACGGCAGTGACGGGTCAATATACGGCCGCCGACCATTTGTCACTGCAGCGGCCCAGTACACGGCAGTGACGGGTCAATATACGGCCGCCGCTCCGCCAGCCCGGCCAGTCGTGCCCGCGTCTAGCTATCGTCCCGCTTCTCGGAATCACCCGCGGTTAGCAAGGGTCAAGGTCACGTCACCGGAGACGGAAGGCAATCTCTGGAGCGTACACAGCGGAAGTGATACATCATCACTCAAAGGACATGGCATCAGAAGTGGCTCAGCATTGGACTAAAATGCACAAATAAAAAGGACGCGGTGCGAAATAGAAATACGCACACCGCTCGGGTGTTTCTAAGTAACCGATGTATAACTAATCTCATGGTTCAGTGTACCAACCGCAAACATCAACAACTTGGATCAAATGTGCTCCACTAGGCACTTACAGCCGAGCGCACATAACAATTCATGAGCCAGTCTTCTCAATCCTTCCCCAAAAGGAAATGCGTCGTTTTTAACGCGCCGGAATCGATAAGTTGGCTGCGAGTGAGCTAGGCTGGCGGGTTGCATGCTGTCAGTTTGGTGCCACCAGTGTTGCTCTTTTTATTCCGAGTTGTTAAATACAACTGGAAATAATAATACCCTTCTCGATAAACTCCAGGTCGGGCCCCCACTCCATCGCCATTTTGTTTGCATGCCGATCAAAACTGTTGTGATGTCACAACGTTGATCCAGCATATCCCTGTTGGTTATAATTGCGAGAGTGCGTTTAACTCAGTTGAAAACATCCGAATAATATCGGAAGAATGCACACCGATACCAACGAGCGTCTGCCGTCCCCACGGGGAGCGACCGATGGCTCCAGAATACCCAAAGATAAATCCTGCTGCTGCGACATACAGCTACGCAATTGCAGCTGATACGAATCTCTGCCTCGCCACAATATGCATAAACATCAAATAGACGTCATCGACGGAGGACGAAGAGATAGCGAACTAATCGTCCATGGTACATTTCCAGTTTCCATCGACACGAGCATAAACATAAATACGTTCACGACCAGGAGGGTTAAGCTGCATGCAATAAACCATCCGTAGCATGGACATTAATCCCAGGTCTCCACACGACATTGTGGGATTACATTAAACAAACGGATGGAGCTTTCCGACTGGGCTGCCCGACTGAGCTGCCCGACTGAGCCGGCCTTTGCAAGGCTCAATGGTAAATATGACGCATAATGTATGGGAAGGGTGGTGCCAACAGACGCCAGCAGACCACGCGCCAGTTTACGACACCCGACACCGGCTGTACAGCAGACCACGCCCCAGTGTACGGCACCGGACACCGGCTGTACAGCAGACCACGCCCCAGTGTACAACACCGGACACCGGCTGTACAGCAGACCACGCCCCAGTGTACGGCACCGGACACCAGCCGTACAGCAGACCACGCCCCAGTGTACGGCACCGGACACCGGCTGTACAGCAGACCACGCCCCAGTGTACGGCACCGGACACCGGCTGTACAGCAGACCACGCCCCAGTGTACGACACCGGACACCGGCTGTACAGCAGACCACGCCCCAGTGTACGACACCGGACACCGGCTGTACAGCAGACCACGCCCCAGTGTACGACACCGGACACCGGCTGTACAGCAGACCACGCCCCAGTGTACGACACCGGACACCGGCTGTACAGCAGACTACGCCCCAGTGTACGGCACCGGACACCAGCCGTACAGCAGACCACGCCCCAGTGTACGACACCGGACACCGGCTGTACAGCAGACCACGCGCCAGTGTACGACACCGGACACCGGCTGTACAGCAGACCACGCCCCAGTGTACGACACCGGACACCGGCTGTACAGCAGACCACGCCCCAGTGTACGACACCGGACACCAGCCGTACAGCAGACCACGCCCCAGTGTACGGCACCGGACACCAGCCGTACAGCAGACCACGCCCCAGTGTACGGCACCGGACACCGGCTGTACAGCAGACCACGCCCCAGTGTACGACACCGAGACACCGGCTGTACAGCAGACCACGCCCCAGTGTACGACACCGGACACCGGCTGTACAGCAGACCACGCCCCAGTGTACGACACCGGACACCGGCTGTACAGCAGACCACGCCCCAGTGTACGACACCGGACACCGGCTGTACAGCAGACCACGCCCGCCCCAGTGTACGACACCGGACACCGGCTGTACAGCAGACCACGCCCCAGTGTACGACACCGGACACGGCTGTACAGCAGACCACGCCCCAGTGTACGACACCGGACACCGGCTGTACAGCAGACCACGCCCCAGTGTACGACACCGGACACCGGCTGTACAGCAGACCACGCCCCAGTGTACGACACCAGGACACCGGCTGTACAGCAGACCACGCCCCAGTGTACGACACCGGACACCGGCTGTACAGCAGACCACGCCCCAGTGTACGACACTGGACACCAGCTGTACAGCAGACCACGCCCCAGTGTACGACACCGGACACCGGCTGTACAGCAGACCACGCCCCAGTGTACGACACCGGACACCGGCTGTACAGCAGACCACGCCCCAGTGTACGACACCGGACACCAGCCGTACAGCAGACCACGCCCCAGTGTACGACACCGGACACCGGCTGTACAGCAGACCACGCCCCAGTGTACGACACCGGACACCAGCCGTACAGCAGACCACGCCTCCAGTGTACGACACCGGACACCGGCTGTACAGCAGACCACGCCCCAGTGTACGACGACACCGGACACCAGCCGTACAGCAGACCACGCCCCAGTGTACGACACCGGACACCGGCTGTACAGCAGACCACGCCCCAGTGTACGACACCGGACACCGGCTGTACAGCAGACCACGCCCCAGTGTACGACACCGGACACCAGCCTGTACAGCAGACCACGCCCCAGTGTACGACACCGGACACCGGCTGTACAGCAGACCACGCCCCAGTGTACGACACCGGACACCGGCTGTACAGCAGACCACGCCCCAGTGTACGACACCGGACACCGGCTGTACAGCAGACCACGCCCCAGTGTACGACACCGGACACCGGCTGTACAGCAGACCACGCCCCAGTGTACGACACCGGACACCGGCTGTACAGCAGACCACGCCCCAGTGTACGACACCGGACACCGGCTGTACAGCAGACCACGCCCCAGTGTACGACACCGGACACCAGCTGTACAGCAGACCACGCCCCAGTGTACGACACCGGACACCGGCTGTACAGCAGACCACGCCCCAGTGTACGACACCGGACACCGGCTGTACAGCAGACCACGCCCCAGTGTACGACACCGGACACCGGCTGTACAGCAGACCACGCCCCAGTGTACGACACCGGACACCAGCTGTACAGCAGACCACGCCCCAGTGTACGACACCGGACACCGGCTGTACAGCAGACCACGCCCCAGTGTACGACACCGGACACCGGCTGTACAGCAGACCACGCCCCAGTGTACGACACCGGACACCAGCTGTACAGCAGACCACGCCCCAGTGTACGACACCGGACACCGGCTGTACAGCAGACCACGCCCCAGTGTACGACACCGGACACCAGCCGTACAGCAGACCACGCCCCAGTGTACGACACCGGACACCAGCCGTACAGCAGACCACGCCCTCCAGTGTACGACACCGGACACCGGCTGTACAGCAGACCACGCCCCTTACACACGCCAGTGTACGACACCGGACACCGGCTGTACAGCAGACCACGCCCCAGTGTACGACACCGGCCGTACAGCAGACCACGCCCCAGTGTACGACAGACACCGGCCGTACAGCAGACCACGCCCCAGTGTACGACACCGGACACCGGCTGTACAGCAGACCACGCCCCAGTGTACGGCACCGGACACCAGCTGTACAGCAGACCACGCCCCAGTGTACGACACCGGACACCGGCTGTACAGCAGACCACGCCCCAGTGTACGGCACCGGACACCGGCTGTACAGCAGACCACGCCCCAGTGTACAACACCGGACACCGGCTGTACAGCAGACCACGCCCCAGTGTACGACACCGGACACCAGCTGTACAGCAGACCACGCCCCAGTGTACGACACCGGACACCGGCTGTACAGCAGACCACGCCCCAGTGTACGACACCGGACACCAGCCGTACAGCAGACCACGCCCCAGTGTACGACACCGGACACCAGCCGTACAGCAGACCACGCTCCAGTGTACGACACCGGACACCGGCTGTACAGCAGACCACGCTCCAGTGTACGACACCGGACACCGGCTGTACAGCAGACCACGCCCCAGTGTACGACACCGGACACCAGCCGTACAGCAGACCACGCCCCAGTGTACGACACCGGACACCAGCCGTACAGCAGACCACGCTCCAGTGTACGACACCGGACACCGGCTGTACAGCAGACCACGCTCCAGTGTACGACACCGGACACCGGCTGTACAGCAGACCACGCCCCAGTGTACGACACCGGACACCAGCTGTACAGCAGACCACGCCCCAGTGTACGGCACCGGACACCGGCTGTACAGCAGACCACGCGCCAGTGTACGACACCGGACACCGGCTGTACAGCAGACCACGCCCCAGTGTACGACACCGGACACCGGCTGTACAGCAGACCACGCCCCAGTGTACGACACCGGACACCGGCTGTACAGCAGACCACGCGCCAGTGTACGACACCGGACACCGGCTGTACAGCAGACCACGCCCCAGTGTACAGCAGACCACGCTCCAGTGTACGACACCGGACACCGGCTGTACAGCAGACCACGCCCCAGTGTACGGCACCGGACACCAGCTGTACAGCAGACCACGCCCCAGTGTACGGCACCGGACACCAGCCGTACAGCTAACGCCCGGCTCAGTTCGCTGTCGGCCGGCCACTCACCAACGGCTCCTTGCCCATCATGTACTCGAAGAGGATGTTGCGCAGGTACTCGAGCTCGGTGCGCGGGTCGAGGCTGCCGTCGCCGTGTGTGTCGGCTCCTGGCGCGGCCGCCGCCACACCCAAGTGCTGCAACTCCAGCAGACGGCGCAGCTCGGCCACCTCTCTCCTGGCGAGGCCCGGGTCCCGGTCACAGATGTCACAGGAGTGGGCTAACGTCACGGCGGCCACAGATGCGGGCTAACGTCGCAGAGGTCACGGAAGTAGGGTAACACAGAGGTCACATGATTGGGCTAACGGCACGGTGGTCACAGGTGTGGGCTAACATCACAGAGGTCACAGGAGTGGGCTAACGCCACGGCGGTCACAGGTGTGGGCTAACGGCACGCGGCGGTCACAGGTGTGGGCCAACGGCACGGCGGTCACAGGTGTAGGCTAACGCCACGGCGGTCACAGGTGTGGGCCAACGGCAAGGCGATCACAGGAGTGGGCCAACGGCACGGCGGTCACATGAGTGGGCTAACGGTACGGCGGTCACAGGTGTGTGCTAACGGCACGGCGGTCACAGGTGTGGGCCAACGGCACGGCGGTCACAGGTGTAGGCTAACGCCACGGCGGTCACAGGTGTGGGCCAACGGCAAGGCGGTCACAGGAGTGGGCCAACGGCACGGCGGTCACATGAGTGGGCTAACGGTACGGCGGTCACAGGTGTGTGCTAACGGCACGGCGGTCACAGGTGTGGGCCAACGGCACGTCGGTCACAGGAGTGGGCTAACGGCACGGCGTTGCCATGACGCACACATGGCACAGTTGCGTCGCTATGACGCACACATGCCTAAGTTGACAAAGAGGTGTCCGCCATGCAGTGACGTGACGAACTGTAGCAGTGCCGTGAGTGCGAAGAGGAGCTACAATCTCCTTCTTTGGCGTTATAAAACGATAACTTTGCCGCCCCGGTAGCTCAGTTGGTTAGAGCGCCGGCTCGCATTGGTCTCCCCTGTCCTGGCAAGACAGGGTTCGAGTCTCTTCACGCGCTCGCGTTTAGCCCCTGGTTGGGAGGGTCAGTTGACAGCTGGCCCGATAAGGCCGGGGACGAGCTGCCGTGGCGGCCGCGTCTATGGATTGGCGGCACGCTAAACTATTGGGCAAAATTATGCAATTGAACTGGAATTCACGGGTCGGTCGCTGGGGTCAGGGTTCACGCAACAAGCTCTGCTTAGGAATAGGACCCTGGTCCATAAAACCACCCCAGCGATGATTCGACCTAAATTTCTGACTGAAAACACAAAACTCAAAGATCTCTGCAGCACGCCAAATATTGAGCTGATCACGTAAAAGCACCCCGGCATAGATTCACATTTAGTCTATGATAGGAGGGGTATGGAAATAGCAGATAACAGCATGTCTGACAACAGCGATATCGAACAGTACTCAGACGCCACAGAAGCCAGAAGAGCGGGACTGGAGGAGCACAAGTGTCTCCTGAAATGGAGCGTACGAGCAACATCTTGAACCATTTTTTTTTCAAAGCTAGGGCGACGAAAATGCTCTCGACAGATTAATTGTTACTGGAAGTAATTACCAGCTTCATACTGGAATACCTAAGAACGTGCAGGCCGTGACAGCTCACAGTGATTCAGCACAGCCTAACGTCACACCAAGGGCATTCGTGACAGCAGCCACAACCGTACGACGCCCTTCAGCGCGCCACTTCTCATCAGAGCACCTGATATATCGGAGACCAATTCAGACGATACGCATACCGCAACAGGTGGCACTACCTATCGCGGCTCCACCACTATCCATTTCAATCAGTGATTGTGCGGCCGAGTTCGCTTGGTGCGGATAACACAGAGCTGTGTTATCCGCACCGCATCAATAGCAATGTTTGCACCAGTATTGGCAGCTCTGCCAATACTGGTGCAAACATTGCTATTGAGCGCACAGGTCCACCCAACCCCCGCGCAGGAGGAACACTGAAGCACGTGGGTACAGCACGGAGTCGACATCGGAGTTGAAACATCCGGTCAAGTGGACACATACTACCTTGACTGCTATCGTGACGGGCGGGGACGCTGGCGGCACACCGACCCTCTGTCACAACACACACTCCCCACCACGTCACAGATACGTTGGTGGCGCCGGCGACTGAGACAAACATTCGGATTTTGTTGAAACGGCAAGGCTGAGATTAGCTGCGACTGAAGCCTCGAACTTCCTTTCTGAAGTTTGAGCCGGCGCCAGCGATTCCACGTCACAATTCGGCAACTGTGTGCACGTCTCTACGGGGGTACACGGCGAGTTCAGGCGCGAATAGTCAAATGGTGCCCACTGCTTACTTGTGTTTCCTACGCATCTGCTCGATCTGCCTGTGCTGCACCAGCACCTGCTTCCTGATCGACTCCAGACTGGCGGTGCCCGTCTCCACGGCAGCCGCCGCCACCTTGCTGGTCTCCTCCAGCCGCTGTCGAGGTCACAGGCTGGTCAGCGGCCGGCCGTCCGGTGCCGCTCACTGGTGACTCAGTGACATGTCAGTCACTGGTAAGTGACTGATATGTCACTGGTGAATAGCAGGCCAGTCAACATGGCGTCTCACACGGGACGTGTTCTGCACACGTGGATAGCCCCAGGCTGTCGAAAACCAGCCTGCCCACCTTCTGAACAGAACAGCCTAATATACACCAAGGCACACATTTTCAGGGCGACATCTCTGTCTTTTTAGGACAACCTTCCTGCCTTTTTCCGGTCAACCTTCCCGCTCTTTTCAGGACAACCTTCCTGCCTTTTTCAGTACCTATGCATTTTTCTCTTCCATGCTCGAAAAACAAGTCGATGTGCTTTAGCTGAACTTCAATGGCTCTCCTCGATTTAACACTAGGCACAATTGATTTGGACTTGCATTATAGTTAATATAATTAAATAACGTTATCGAACGCATCCATCTGAACATACAACCACGTCATACTTAGAATAACATCATCACCTGACTAAACACGACTCCACAGCAAGCAGGCAGCCACAGTCGGCACACGTGTGGGCGTGCACTGGCGTCTGGCCCCGGGGCCGGGCGGCCAACGTACCTCATCCGGCCGGTCGGCGTCCGCAGACGGCTAAAACAGCAGCCACACCAGTGAGTAGGCGTGGTGTTACAGCATACACACACACTCCTCACTACACACGGCGCCTGCCACTGTCGCTGTCAGAGCAGGCTGGGTGCCGCGGATGAGTTTCACAACACTACCGCTATAACACCGCAAGCATGCTGTCATATCCGTGTTAGAAGAAAAACAAGAGCATACACAACGCAGGCATTGAAGAAGGTAGGTTAAACTTGACAAAAGAAAATACAATTCACTTGACGCAGACGCAGACTCCCGCCTACAGCCGCCCAGCCCACCCACCCGCAAGCTCAGCCGACAGAATGATTCAATCATGTTCAAGACCCAGTGACCAGGCCAATATCGGGTAGCTCAGGTCAGTCCTTCCCAGACCAGAGACCGGCGTCGGATGGCAGCAACCAGGTTGAGTTCAAAGTCGGCTCAGGTTACCAAACCTAAAGAAAGCTCCACCCAATATCAGCCCCGATAATTGCGATTCTCCATCATTAGGTTACCCTTCACCGCATCTCCAGTCTCTACCCAGCCCATCCAGTCTCGTCCCTCCTCTAGTCCCTACCTCACCTCGGACCGTCCAGTCTTCTCCCTTCGCCAGTCCCAGCCACACCCCAGACCGTCCAGCCTCGTCCCTATCGTAGTCCCTACCTCTCTTCGGACCGTCCAGCCTCGTTCCTTCGCCGTTCCCGGCCCCACCTCGGACCGTCCAGCCTCGTCCCTCCGCTAGTCCCCCTCTCTCCCCGGACCATCCAGTCTAGTCCCACAGCCCGTCCCTACCTCTCCCAGACCGTCCAGTCTCCTCCCTCCGTCAGGTCCGGCCCCACCCAGGACCGTCTCGTCTCGTCCCTTAGCCAGACTCGGCCCCACCCAGGACCGTCCAGCCTCGTCCCTCCGCCAGTCCCTGCCCACCACCGGCCCGTCAACACAGGACGTGCTGGCGAGGCGTCCACTCCCACTAACCCGCCGCTCTGTCTGCAGATCTCGCTGCAGCTGGTCGAGTTGGTGGCTCTGCTCAGAGTTGGCGCGCTGCACCATCTCCGCCAGTTGACTACTGAATTGTTCCCGCATCGTCTCCAGCTGGCTCTGGTAGTCGTCCCGCAGCGACTTCAGCTGGATTTCCTTATCCTGTGGACCATAGAGGATCACTGGCAGGTTCAGCAGAGGGTAAGCGGCGGGGTGGCGGCAGGGTTAGCAGACGGCCAGTGGCAGGACCAAGATAAGACGTGGTGTGGTAATGGCAGGGTCAGCAGAGAACTTCTTAGCAGTCCCGCCGACCAGGCAGCTCACGGGCTGTATGGTACGGAACGTGACCGGCACTGGCGGACAGTCCGGCCGACCAGACGGCTCACGGGCTGTGTGGCACGGAACGTGACCGGCACTGGCGGACAGTCCGGCCGACCAGACGGCTCACAGGCTGTGTGGCACGGAACGTGACCGGCACTGGCGGACAGTCCGGCCGACCAGGCAGCTCACGGGCTGTATGGTACGGAACGTGACCGGCACTGGCGGACAGTCCGGCCGACCAGACGGCTCACGGGCTGTGTGGCACGGAACGTGACCGGCACTGGCGGACAGTCCGGCCGACCAGACAGTCCTGTCGGACAACTGACGATGCTAATGCTTTAACTGTTAATTACTACAGTTAATGTCGATAAAGGGCTGCTACAGAATGCTTGTTACTACGGTCGGGACACAGCAATCACCTAACCGACCATATTCTCATCCCATAATAATTGTGAGCACAGACAACACTCGTCGCCATTTTGATTTTGAGGAAGAGCAACGAAGCGAAACAAAAACCAACAATCGACTGCGGTCGCAAATGAGCCGGTCGGTCACTACATGCTAATCAGCACCGAACTGGTGATCTGGCGACCACGTGATGATCTCACCAGCACGTGCTAATCCGGACCGAACTTGTGATCCCGACATTAACCGGTGATCTGCGTAATATCCCATCCAGCTACTTCCCTCCTATAATAATTATAGTCACTAAAGATGCATTCGTGCTACAGCCACGAAATAAAGCAGCAACGAAATTAAGCTCATTGAAACTACCTCACATCGTTTTGCAACACCAGATCGTAAGTAGTGCAAACATAATCAGTAGCATAGCACTATGGATTAAAACTGGACAAACAACGGACTCATGACGACGGATAACGGACAGACTCCTGTCCTAGTATTGGATAAGTGACGTACTCTTGATAGTGGATAAAGAACAGACTCCTGTCCTAGTATTGGAAAAGTGGCGTACTCTTGATAGTGGATAAAGGACAGACTCCTGTCCTATTATTGGATAAGTGACGTACTCTTGATGGTGGATAACCTTTTGGAGTTCATGGAGTATGTTACTAAAGAAGTAGACAATCAAAGCAGGATGGATGTTGTGTACTTGGACTTTACCAAAGCTTTTGATAAAGTTCCACATGGAAGGCTAATTCATCAACTACAGCAACATGGGATTGTTGGAAAAGTTATAGGTCGGATTGAAACATGGTTGAGGGGAAGGAAACAAAGGGTATTAAATGGATGTAAATCTGATTGGAAGGATGTTCTGAGTGGAGTACCACAGGGCTCTGTTCTAGGGCCACTTCTCTTTATCATCTTTGTGAATAACATTGAGGTAGGGCTGAGGAATAGTGTTCAAATTTGCTGATGACATCAAGCTGGTAGGAGTGGCAAACAGTTGTGATCAATCTATAAATATTCAACTAGACTTGGGGGACCTAAAAAAGTGGGCTGATCAATGGCAGATGTCTTTCAACTATGACAAGTGTCAGGTTATGCATCTGGATGTTATTGAAGAGGAAAGGGACTTAGGTGTGTTGGTTTCAAGAGACCTTAAAGCAGAAAAACAATGTAGCTCAGCTAGGAACAGGGCACTCAGAATGTTGGGACTCATTAATAGAAGTATGATATATAAGAGCAAGGAAGTCATGAAAAACTGTACTTAGCATATGTGCGACCCCACTTGGAATATTCTGTACAAGCATGTAGCCCCTACCTAGAAAAAGATATAGACATGTTAGAAAGAGTGCAGCGCAAAGCAACTAGACTCATCAGTGGAATGGGTAACTTAGAATATAGAGAAAGGCTTGTGGCATTGGATATGTACTCACTCAAGTATAGGAGATTAAGGGGGGACATGATTTAAATGTACAAAATTGTTAAAGGACTAGATCAGGTGAATTTGAATGGTGCTCTTCAGTTTAGAGTATCACATAGGGGTCATCAATTCAGGTTAGACAAGTTGAGGTGTAGGACAGTTAAGCGACAACAGGTCTTCAGTCAAAGGGTTGTTGATCAATGGAATGGGCTGCCTGCTGATGTTATGGGGAGTTCCTCATTGAATGTATTTAAAAGTAGGGTGGACAAATTTTTAGACAGGACAATCTTGTTTTTGAGTTCTAATTTGTGATGGATGGGGTGAGATTTATGTTAAGTAAGTGTGCACGGCACAGACCCCTTTAAGCAGGCATGGATGCAGTTGGAAAATTATTGATAAGGCATTCAATCCACATGTGTTAAGAGAGATCAGGGGAATAGGGCTGGATAGCTAGGATAGATAGGCATTGATAGGTGTGTGGGATATTTGAGGACTGGTTTCTTCAGGATGTGGGATGGTTGGGGTGGGTCTTTTTACCAGGCTCATGGTATGTTCCATTTACAGACTTAACTGGATGGGCCTTTGGGTCTCTTATTAAGTCTAAATGCTTTATAACTTTATATAGGGTGTACCTAGCAATGGATTCAGCACCTTCCTTCGGGATGTGATACTGATGAGATTGTCTATGGTAGCACAATGGGTATGATGGGAGGAGTTTGTAATTGTTGAGTGTGTTATGCAATAGCAAGTTAATGGTGCTAGATAGGCTGGGATATATAGCTCCCTAGGAACTTGAGATAAGGGATTGATTGGGGTAAGAGTATGTACATTTATAGTACCTTTTCTAGATAGGCTTAACCCAGATGGGCCCCTGTGGCTCTTATTAAGCCTTAACACTTTATGACTTTAAGACTTTATGATAAGGGACAGATTCCTATCCTAGCATTACATAAATGATTATATAGGCTTTGGATATTACGGGAATGTTTTGAAGGGCTTATTGTCAGGCTATTGTGCAGAGCATCTCAAGGTGTAGCACTTGCATGCTTCCCAGGGGCGGATGAGTGTGTGAGCAATGAGATACGTGGTGGGGGATGGTTTTGCAGGCGTATGCAGCTATTGTAATTGATTGACAGTTCGTTACAATTGTATGGGTACACGGAGGGTATTTGGTAGACGTTTCGGAGATTCAAGAACACTATTTTAGTCAGACAGTTCCAAGCCAGTGACGAGGCATCGCCAGCGTGTGGTACAATACCGCCAGCAGCAGCCCACCTCCCCAGCGGTGGCCGTACATGGTGCCAGCAGCAGCCCTCCTCCCCGGCAGTGGCGGTACAACAAACACAAACGTCACCACGTGCGCTATAGTTTGCAGCAGCCATGACAAGCTTCGGAAGCGCTCGTGTGTGTGTGTTGTTGGGATTTTTGAGCGTGTCAGCTACTTCGGCTATATTGCACCTATAACGAACGCATATTCATATATATATATATATATATATATATATATATATATACATAAGATAAATACGCTTACATTTCAATGATCCCAGACCATCTCTACAACATACATTCTCCACCACTGACAGTGCTGGTTGTTAGGTGGGCTTGCGGTCGCCCGGCCAGCCGCCGACGATGAATGACCCGGTAACTGGACACGAGACGTCGACAGCACTACCTTCAGCTGGGTGCGTGTCAGGTCGATGGCCTCCACCCGGTCGTCTATCTCGCGGTAGAGTGTGCGTACTCGGTCACGGTGCTGGGAGGTCAGGTGCTCCTCGTGCTCTTCAGCTTTGCCTGCCGCACCAACAGCTCGGTCACAAGGCGCTCGCAGTCCATCAAACCTGACTGCACACAAAGCACTCGGCTGGGCCGACGGAACGCCCTGAGATCACCTCCGACTCGAGGTCGGGCAGAAGTGAAGATTATTTTCACAGGTGGAAAAACGAAATTAAAAAAAGAAAAAAGATCGCACGACTACGTGGCTGTCATACGAAGGCATATAGGTTGACATGGTTGGCGACGAATAGCTGCAGACAAGTGCATCACGATAGCCGCCGAGAAGTCACCGTCTCTGTTCGCGGTACACACCCATGAGTAGCTGTAGCTGACGTTGGTGACCCCGCTCCTGTTCTCGCAGGCGCTGTTCGAAGTCCTCCGTGACGCTCTTCACAAGAAGCCGACTGTTGTCATCCAGGGAGACACTGCCGGGTTCACAGGTCACTCAATGTCCGGGTCAAATGTAAAACACCCATTTCTCAGCTCTACCTCAATGTCGTTCACACAGAAGAGAAAGTGACGTCGACCTAGAACGGAGCCCTGTGATACACCACTTAATCCTTCCATTCATAGCTCCATCCATTTTATACTAGCCTTCGCTTCATTTCCTTAACCATGCTTCAATCTAGTCTATAATTTTTTCATTAACCCCATGCTGCTCAAACTGATGAATTATACCCACGTGCGGATCTTTATCAAAAGCTTTGCGACAGTCTAACGACACTGCGTCTATCCTGCTTATATTGTCAGCTTTCCTTGTTACATACTGCATTAATCCTAGAAGGCTAGCAAAGCAGCTTCCTGGATCGAAATCCATGTTAGGTATCCCATAAAAGGCTATGCCTACGAAGATGAGTCTGAACATACTTCTTGACAAGTTTTTCTAATGTTTTGCAAACTAGTGAGGTGAAGCTGTAACTTGTAATTACAGCATAACCTCACTGTAATTAAGTTCCCTGTAATTTCCCACAGTTTCTATTATCCCATTTGAAAAGCGGTACTACCTTTGCATGACGCCAATCTTCAAGTACTTTGAAACACCGAAAAGACCACATGAAAATGACATCTAGAGGAACCGCTAAAACTTGACTCACTGAGCTATAATTCTAGCAGCTGTCATATCCTGTCGGTTTATTCGGCTTCAATTTTCTGCAAATGGTTTTCCATAACTTCTGTAGTCATAAAGTCATACAGTCATAAAGTGTTAAGGCTTAATAACAGCCACAGGGGCCCATCTGGGTTAAGCCTATCTGGAAAAGGTACTAGAAATGTACATACTCTCACCCCAATCAATCCCTTACCTCAAGTTCCTAGGAAGCTATATATCGCAGCCTATCTAGCACCAATTCACTTGCTATTGCATAACACACTCCCATTGTGCTACCATAGACAATCTCATCAATATCACATTCCGAAGGAAGGTGCTGAATCCACTGCTAGGTATACCCTATATAAAGTTATAAAGCGTTTAGACTTAATAAGATACTCACTTCATATTGCATAACACACTCAACAATTACAACAAACTCCTCCCCTCATACCCATTGTGCTACCATAGACAATCTCATCAGTATCACATCCTGAAGGAAGGTGCTGAATCCACTGCTAGGTGCACCCTATATAAAGTTATGAAGCGTTTATACTTAATAAGAGACTCACTTGCTATTGCATAACACACTCAACAGTTACAAACTCCTCCCATCATACCCATTGTGCTACCATAGACAATCTCATCAGTATCACATCCCGAAGGAAGGTGCTGAATCCACTGCTAGGTACACCCTATATAAAGTTATAAAGCGCTTAGAATTAATAAGAGACCCAAGGGCCCATCCAGTTAAGTCTGTAAATGGAAGATAATATAAGCCTGGTAAAAAGACCCTCCCCAACCATCCCACATCCTGAAGAACCAGTACTCCAATATCCCACACACCTATCAATGCCTATCTACCCTAGCTTTCCAGCTCTATTCCCCTGATCTCTCTTAACACATGTGGATTGAATGCCTTATCAATAATTTTCTTTTTGCATCCATGCCTGCTTAACACGCGCACTGGAGGGGGGCGAAATCCGCCCACCCCTCCGGTTTTTCGCAAATAACTGCAGATTTTACCAGTCGATATACGTGATTTTCTGCGTACCTGCTTAGAAATGAACGGCACGTCGTTTAAAGCAAGAAAAATGGAAATCGGCCGAAATTTTTTTTCAAGTTAGCGGCCGCTAAAGTCAAAAAAAAATTTACACCGCCAGACCACAAAAATCGGCGCTATTGCGCTTCCCGTATACTCGCAAAAGGGAAGTGTTCTTGGCAACACTAGCGACTTGTTTGATGTATATTGATATGCTGTATAGTTTCAAGATCATGTTAGGTCACCGAGGTCAAGTCAGGTCAAGTTCATAACAGGTTAATGGAACAAACTTGATCAACTGGAATGTTGTCATAAATGCACTACTGTTTGTCATTTGTACTGTTTGTCATTGCGTTTCAATACTTTATTCATGTACTTCACTCCTTTCTTCACGAAGCCGATTGCTCCGAGCTGCCCGACGGAGCAGTCGGGCGGGCGGCCCGGTTCCGGTAGCTGGAACAGGTAACTGACCTGATAAAGTGGTGCTATATAGGTGACCTGAGGTCAAATGTTGGGTCTAGCATCTGCATTGCATCATTAGTAATGTCCAAAACATCATTTATGCCCATTTTTTTAGCATTTAAACACAATCGCAGCGATCCATAACGATGACAAGGGAAGCCACGCAAAACCAGAAAATTTTGCCAATTTGACCTCATTTGACCTTGAAGATATTGACCTAAGGTCACGAAATTTGCACACAATAGAGTTCACTACCGTACCCATCCACCCTGCGAATTTCGTTCCTTCAGCTCTACTGGGAGCCGAGATCTTAGGGGGGGCGGAATCCGCCCCCCCCCCTCCAGTGCGCGTAATTTTCAGAGGCCCTCCAGGGCGCGTGTTAAAGGGGTATGTGCCGTGCACACTCCTTAACATACATCTCACCCCATCCATCACAAATGAGAACTAAAAAACAAGATTTTCCTGTCTAAAAAATTTATCCACCCTACTTTTAAATTCATTCAATGAGGAACTCCCCACAACATCAGCAGGCAGCCCATTCCACTGATCAACAACCCTTTGACTGAAGACCTGTTGTCGCCTAACTGTCCTACACCTCAACTTGTCTAACCTGAATTGATGACCCCTATGTGATACTCTAAACTGAAGAGCGCCATTTAAATTGACCTGATCTAGTCCTTTAACAATTTTGTACATTTCAATCATGTCCCCCCTTAATCTCCTATACTTGAGTGAGTACATATCTAATGCCACAAGCCTTTCTCCATATTCTAGGTTACCTATTCCACTGATGAGTCTAGTTGCTTTGCGCTGCACTCTCTCTAACTTGTCTATATCTTTTTGTAGGTAGGGGCTCCAAGCTTGTACAGAATATCCCAAGTAGGGTCGCACGTATGCTAAGTACAGTTTTTTTTTCATGACTTCCTTGCTCTTATACATCACACTTCTATGAATGAGTCCCAGCATTCTGAGTGCCCTGTTCCTAGCTGAGCTGCATTGCTTTTCTGCTTTAAGGTCTTTTGAAACCAACACACCTAAGTCCCTTTCCTCTTCAAAAACATCCAGTTTCCTCCCTCCCATTGTATATCTGAAAGTCTCACCTCCAGACCCCAGATGCATAACCTTACACTTGTCATAGTTGAAAGACATCTGCCATTGATCAGCCCACTTTTTTAGGTCCTCCAAGTCTAGTTGAAAAGTTATAGATTGATCACAACTGTTTGCCACTCCTACCAGCTTGATGTCATCCGCAAATTTGAACACTCTATTCCTCAGCCCTACCTCAATGTTATTAACAAAGATGATAAAGAGAAGTGGCCCTAGAACAGAGCCCTGTGGTACTCCACTCAGAACATCCTTCCAATCAGATTTACATCCATTTAACATTACCCTTTGTTTCCTTCCCCTCAACCATGCTTCAATCCAACCTAGAACTTTTCCAACAATCCCATGTTGCTGTAGTTGATGAATTAACCTCCCATGTGGAACTTTATCAAAAGCTTTGCTAAAGTCCAAGTACACAACATCTATCCTGCTTTGATTGTCTACTTCTTTAGTAACATACTCCATGAACTCCAAAAGGTTAGTTAAACAAGACCTTCGAGATCGAAATCCATGTTGAGTATCCCTTAAAAGATTGTGCCTATCAAGATGAATCTGAACATTCTGTTTAACCAGATTTTCTAGTACCTTGCAAACTATTGAGGTCAAACTGACTGGCCTGTAGTTCCCTACACACTTCATACTTCCCTTTTTGAAAATTGGTACTACATTTGCATTTCTCCAATCTTCAGGCACTTCAGAATATTCCATAGACCGCCTGAAAATTATACCTAGGGGAACTGCTAAAGCTTTAGCACACTCTACTAAAACCCTAGCATATATATCATCTGGTCCAGAAGCTTTATTAGGTTTTATATTCTGCAACAGCTTTTCTACAGCTTCTATAGTTATTTTAAGATACTCCAACCTATCACCTGTCATGGCATACGATTCAGTTGTTTCTATTCTACCAGAATTATCTTTAGCAAAGACTGATGAGAATTGCTTGCTTAGGGATTCCACAATATCACAATCTTCAACCACTAATTCCCCAACTACCTCCAGTGGTCCTACACTACACTTCTTAGCCTTAAATTTGTAGAAACTAAAGAATCACTTAGCATTACCTGCTGAACATTCCCGAGCTAATTTGATTTCAGCCAGTCTTTTAGATGCCTTGACAGTCGTTCTAATATATAACTTATCCTCTTGCCTTAGATGTTTTCACATATATTTGAGTTTTCATTAGTAAAACACTTGCTTCCTTAGGGACTCTACTATATCACAATCCTCAACAAGCTTTACACCATCTTGCATCTTGTTTTATCTTTCTTGCCAGACACGAAGGATGTCTAAAATTTGCATATTGAGAATGATCCTATCCTGACCTTGAAACAGCTTTACTTTAAGACTTCCCACATTTGATGTACATCTAAACCTCAGAACAAATCTTGCCACTGAACTTCAACCAGGAAGATCCTGAACTGATCATAATTCTTTTGAACAAAATTTGAATAAGTGTTCTTTTCTTTCCGACACTGCCAGCATATATGGAAAAGCGTATAATGTTATAATCACTGCCTGCTAAGGTTTCATTCTGCACACAATTATTAACATTGTAATTCCTAGATATCGTGTCTTCTTGGTGGTTCATTTATCATATGAAGGAAAAATTTGCTAAAAACAAGCAATTAAATTTCTTGTTGATTTGGTTAAACCTCTAGTTTGGCGCCTCAACCCCAGGTCTGAAGACCTCTCACGAAGCCAGGAACGAAGCCAATTCCATATTTTCCAGACCAATCTTCAGTTTGAATAGGGAAAATGATAAATTAACATTAGTAGGGCACAAAACCAGGGGGTCCAGACCCCGGAACCATCCGGGATATCCAGTCATGCTCAACCCGCTATGCTAGTCTTGCAACGATATCGTGCTACCATACACTCTCCGATTATCCTTAACACAGAGTCACAGCAGTCACTTTAACAGAGTGTCGTTCGGCCGAGTGTGTCGCCTTATGCGGCCAGCGCTGTGCCGGTTCATAAGCACGGCATAATCAGCTCTTGCATTGACTACCGGCGGCGTTAGTTGGTTATGTGGGCTCAGAGGCGGGCTACATGCGGACACAACCAGCGACGCCTCCTGCCTCCAAGAATTGACGATGGTCTGGTCGCGATCTCGGGCCTTCAGTAGGCTCATATGGATGTAACCCGCGCCCATACAGTGGAGGGCGGCAATTTACCCAGCCCCCCTGTGGCTTTTCGCGACATAGAAACAAACAACGGCGCGTAGTAGCATGCCAAAAGTGGAAAAACCTTTTCCTGGGTCAACTTAGTGTGCCTAAAAACTTAGTCAGGTCATTCAAGGTCACTGAAATACGTCCTGTTAAGCAAGGTCACCTCCAAAGTATTTTAAGATGTCACACCTTCCCGACTTAAGATATTTACATGAAACTGTCAGGAATTATTCATCTGAACAGAACTGAACTGAAACCTCGGTTTTTCGGGATTTTTATGATGATTGAGATGAAATTCGGCCAAACCCCGCAGTTTCCTATGCAGGTAAGTTGACGTTAAATGCAATTTATACGTGTGATCTACACACACCAAACAGAAACGGCAAAACATCGGATATTGAAATCAATAATGTTTTTACAAATGGAAGTTTGGACAAAAAACTAAGTTCGATCTTTTTAAAGAGCAGTTCGACACGCATTTTCTTTAAAGAGTAGTTCGGTGCGTATTTTCTTCCTGCTTCCACACTTAATTTTCCGAATCGTCCTCTAGAAATGAATCCCCGAGGCCTAAGGGTGACGTCACCCATGGCGCCCGTGACCCGTGTCCGTACCGACGTCACCCATGGCGCCCGTGGTCCGTGCCCGCACTACCTCCATCTTTTGTACACATTCTACAATTTTGGTTGCGTTCTTCCGGAATCTCTATGGGCTATCAAATGGTGTTTATATTTTCTGTGGGTGCCAAAGTTTCTGAGATCCTGGAGGTTTAGGACGGATTTTGGCCCCTCCCCTGCCACCCCCACCCCCTGACCGGCGGGCGACGATCCGAGGCCTGCTTGGGTGCCGGTTAATCAGTAGTTCCAATTCAACGTCACAGCGATGGGTTTATATGGGGCTCCTGCCTCATTTCAGCGACTGAAAGAGGTGGCATTGACACGTCTTGTGCGGAACATTTGCCTGCTATGTCCACACGATATAATTGCCTTTAGAAGAGCTTGGTGAGTGGTTAGATATACTTCAGCGAGTTTTGGGGACTTTGCGTGCTGCAAATTTGGCCCTAAATACTCGTAAATGTAAGCTGTTTGTGTAAGTTGATCCAGTTACTCGGGCATGTTGTCAATGGGAGCGGTACGTCGTTACACGCTGGAAATGTGTCTGCTGTTGAGTATTTTCCACACTCCGGCATCAGTGCAAAAGTTTCATCGGTTTCAAGACTTAGCGTAGCACTTCTGGCGACTCAAACCCAACTTTGCTGATGTCGCTTGGCCAATGCACCGCCTTTTTCAGAACTCTTTCCAATTCACATGGAGTGAAGTGTCTTCAAGAGGCTAAAGGAAAGCCTCACTTCGGCTCCCGTTCTGTACTACCCCAACTTCATCTGTCAGTTCATTCTGACATCTAATGATGCGAGCGTTGAGGGCTTTGGGCCGTTTTGGCCCAAGGAATCACCGGAAAAGGTGTAGCGGCACACACGAGTCGAAACCTGAAGAAAAAAAAGGAGAGAAGGTACTGAGCAATGGAGCGGGAATGCTTGGTCTCCGCGTCGTTTCAGAGCATGCTCGCATCGCCAAGTTGGTGCTGATTTTGTGTTGCGTGCCCACCACAATCCCTTGCTTCATCTCCGTCGAAGTAACGATCAGCCAGGAAAACCGGCAGGGTGGATGGTCGCAGTCCAGCTGGAGGCTCTGCACTATGAACTGTAATACCGCCCCAGTTCAACGTTTCCTCATGCTGATGTACGGTCTCGACGGCCCGTGTACCACCAGTACAGAACAGACGCGACGGTACGGGCTATTTCCCTCGGGAATGAGCTCGGCGTGCATCAGGCTCAACAGCAGGATTCGGGTCCGACGGAATCCGTGAACTGTCGAGGAGAAGGCGACTTCGGAATCTGCCGTGCCGGTGGTGAAACCCCACAGTGTCATGACACTGTCAGGACTGTGACTGAATGACAAAGATCTTCTGACCTGTGCCTGCATGCGCGATTGCACTGAGCAGCATCAGGCGATCGTGCCAAAGGCGAAAGTGGAAGCGGTTTTGTCAATGTGTCATGATGATACTTCAGCCGGTCATTTGACATTACACAAGACAGTAGAGAAGATAAGAACAACGTTTCACCGGAGTTCCTTGTTCCGAGACGCACAGGCCTGGATTCGATGGTGGTTATTGGGTTTTACGACACGTCGATCGTTGAGTCACGTAGCGTCGCCAATCTCTCAAGCCGATTGGCAGCGGGTGAAGAGTAGCGACAGGTGAGACTCGAACCCACAATCTCACGATTGTGAGACGGGCAACTCACCCCTAGACTACTCGTCCCCAGGCATGGATTCGAACTTGCCGACTATACTCGACGAAGGAAGGCTTGCCAGGTTGGTGGCGAGCTCAGTTTGGTGAGATGCCGGCACCTGTTATGTACCCACGGTACCTGATCGTCCGCGACGGTCGACTGTACGCATTTTGCTGACCCGTAACCGAACTCCACCAGCGGAAATCGTTACATCCCGGTGGTCGAATTACGGACCAGGGCGAAGCCCAAGCGTGTCCGCTCCAGGGTATAGAACACATGACATATACCGCTCCCGTGTGTACTGCTCCAGTGTATGCTGCTGCCGTATATGCTGTATATACCACAGAAGGCCGTCCCAGTGATCCATCCCGGCCCCACTGTCACACCTTTGAAGCCTTTATAACATTTCTTCTCTTGCTACACGGTTTCAAGTCTTAATTAGTTCATTCAGAATTAGACGCGTTTATTTCTTAAGCCGCCCCGTTAAAATCCTCACTCGGGATTATAGTGTGAGGATTTGAATCTCGGGGGGGGGGGGGCATTATAGGCCCCTTCTAATCCTCAAACTAAGCGTTGCACGAAAATGAAAGTGGTGTCATCAGAAAGCGCACGAGTAGGGCCGGAAACCACCAACAAAATTTTCGTTCCTAAAAAAGTGACGTCACTAGGGGGTCTATGGGATCACGACTGACGTCATGTTTTGGGCTCTGGGGAGTTGATTTTGGGGTAGAATAAAAAAATAGAACACAATTATTTGGAATCGGAGACGGAAGGCGAAATCGACCATGGCTCCAAAATGTTTGGTCCTCCAAAAATCAACATTGTAAATTTTGGGAGCTTTCAAATTTTTTTAATTACAATTTTTAATAAATTTATTTTTATAATGGGTAGAACGCACCGGCAAATGTTGCATAATGTCAACTTAACTCATACAAGTGCTTACTTGAGACAGAATCTTCGATTTTATCACCAATGGGCAAATATGCAAAACAAGTCATCAAAAATGAAAAAAAATCCTCTCCAGCCTTTTGTTGCATCCCTAAAAATAAGCAAACGTTGAAAGTTTCATTCGAATATCTTCATCTGTTCAAACGTGACGACTGGCAGAACTTTTTTGGAGGTGACCTCATTTGACCTTGAAACACTTGGTGACCGTAGATGACCTGACCTTACAATTTTCTCACATATCAAATTGGTGTGGGAAAAGGTATGCCAAATTTCCGCCCGTCGTTTCCTGTCTGTCCGCGGGAAACCTTAGGGGAGCTTAAATGCCCCCCCCACCCCCCGAGACAGGGCCGGTCAATCAGGATTTCTTCTCCAGTTTTCACCAGAATTTTGAAGTATGCGCATTCTTTGTTCAATACAAATGTGCTATGACGGAACTTATTCCGAGCCGGCCGAGTCGGCACCGACCAAGGGCCAGCCAGCCAGCCTCCGGTCACGTGGTTATGCTGTCATGACACGTGACCTGCGTACTGAGAGGTCGGGAGACCGCGTAGCCGGTGTCAGTCCGACGGAGAGTGAACGCACGTGAACGGCTGAATGTGACATAAGCTGAGCGTGAAGGCCGCGAGAAAAAGGATCGTGAAACAACGTGGTACCCCTGCAAATTCGACATACTGGATTTATCTTCTATGTGAACAACATTCGACAGATGAACCCGATTTCAACAAGATCGCAGCGGATTTCGGCTGCGGCGGCTGCGGTTCACCAGCGCTGACAGGGAGCGGTACGGTACCGGCCGGTGGTGTGGACGGCTGCGGTACACCAGCGCTGACAGGGAGCGGTACGGTACCGGCCGGTGGTGTGGACGGCTGCGGTACACCAGCGCTGACAGGGAGCGGTACGGTACCGGCCGGTGGTGTGGACGGCTGGCTTACACCAGCGCTGACAGGGAGCGGTACGGTACCGGCCGGTGGTGTGGACGGCTGGGGTACACCAGCGCTGACAGGGAGCGGTACGGTACCGGCCGGTGGTGTGGACGGCTGCGGTACACCAGCGCTGACAGGGAGCGGTACGGTACCGGCCGGTGGTGTGGACGGCTGCGGTACACCAGCGCTGACAGGGAGCGGTACGGTACCGGCCGGTGGTGTGGACGGCTGCGGTACACCAGCGCTGACAGGGAGCGGTACGGTACCGGCCGGTGGTGTGGACGGCTGTGGTACACCAGCGCTGACAGGGAGCGGTACGGTACCGGCCGGTGGTGTGGACGGCTGTGGTACACCAGCGCTGACAGGGAGCGGTACGGTACCGGCCGGTGGTGTGGACGGTTGCGGTACACCAGCGCTGACGGGGAGCGGTACGGTACCGGCCGGTGGTGTGGACGGCTGCGGTACACCGGCGCTGACAGGGAGCGGTACGGTACCGGCCGGTGGTGTGGACGGCTGCGGTACACCAGCGCTGACAGGGAGCAGGGGTTGTTGTGGAGGGAGCTAATATTGCTCATCATTACCCTGGAGAAAACCAGGTCCGTGTAAGGTTCGCATCGGAAGCAAAGTAGCGTGTTAATTCTCTGCAAATATTCCACACCCTTTGAACTTTCAACTGTAGCCAATTTAATCGCTTCATGACGAAACTCCTCATGCAATGCATAATACAAATCTGTAATGACCGTTCCTAGTTTTGTTGAAGGAGTAATTCGGTGCACATACGGAGATACTCGTGCACATTGCCAGTGTGGCAGCACACAGGGATCCGGCCACTTTCTTGTTCTGTGCAGCCCAATCTGTTTTTGGGAACAGCTTGCCAGTGATGGATTGTGAGACAAAAAACACCTACCATACAATAACTAACAACTCGCCTCAACTGTGTCCAACTCGGAACGCAAAACGCGCCCAAGAGAGCCCATGGCACCGGTAGCATACCACAGTGATCTTTCCGTTGTTTACATTTTCTGTTCACTTTCAAGGCACAGGTACCGCAAATGAGTCTACACAACCCTTGGCAACAACGTTTCCGATCAGTCACTGAATGTATGCGGGCGTACCGGCGGCCGACGCTGGACGTCGGGTGCAGTGCCCCCCCCGCCCCCAGCAGTCGGCCGACCGGCCAGCCCGCGCGCGTCCAGTGCTGACACAGCGGTACAGTGTTCTGACGCGGGCTCCATCGACCGCCGGCCGACCCCCCCCCCGGACGGACGGACACACTCAGCAGACATGACGCCACGGCCTGTCATGTCTGTCCGACAGCTAATTACACACGGACGGACCGGGGTTAGCGAGCGCCCCCACCCCCCACCGACAACGGGCGGCGTGTGGGGTGTGGCTGCCGGATCACCCCCCATCTGGGCCCACCAGGCTCGACGTCGGCCAATTGCTACGTGGCACAGAGGCTAGCTACTGCAGACCGCCCAACCAATGCCAAGTCGAGCTGCCGGCGGTGGCACCATTGGATACCGGACCATGAACTTGGCCACTGGACAAGTAAGCAGACCGACGGGTAGCATATGACAAGAAAATGATGGAAAGAATAGGAGCTTCTAAGCACTGAAAGGAATAAAAGGTTATCATAAGCTGGTTAGTCAAAAGAGCGGAGCTTCGCTACACCCTGTACGGGCCGAGTCGTGCAAAATCACACACTCTAGCACGAGCTCCGACCGATCCAATGGACACGTGCCGACATGGTGACTGCCACGAGCCGGCATGGCTCAACATGCACACATAAAAACACGGCACACACATGGGGGGGGGGGGGGCTGCGCATCAGACAGGTGGACAGAAAAACACGGCACACACACGGGAGACTGGGCATCAGACCAGTGGACAGCCGTCTAGCTGTACACTGGCCAACACGGCCGTTAACAAGCAGCTCTGTTATGGGGCGGCCACAACAAGCGACATGTCGGCGAGACGACGCGAGACGACGCGACGCGGCACTGGCGTGCGGCCGGCTGCGGCGCTGGCCGCACGCCCAGCAGCAGCCACATGTCACACACAGGCACTCACAGTTTCCTCGTCCTTTCGACGTCCAGCTCTTGACGCAGCTGCTGCTCGTCTTCGCCGCGCTGCTGGTTGACTTCGGCCAGCTGCCGCTCCAGCCGGTCGGCCTTGGTGCGCAGCAGCTGCAGCTCCAGGCGCTCGGCGGCCAGCTCGTGCTCGGGCTGCTGCCCGGCCGCCGGCTCCAGTAGGTCGGCTCCGTCCTCGGGCAGGATCAGCTCCTCGATGTCCCAGCCGGAGACCGGCTCGTCACAGCCGGCGGAGACAATGTCTGCCGGGGCGCTGGCTGCGCTGGCCGCCGCCGTCTTGGCCACCACCTCCTGCACAGCCAGCACGGCGTGGCGAGGCGCGTCCGCCGTCTCCAGTCGGCCCACCTGGGCCTGGATCGCCTCCAGACTAGTCTCCAACTCGCTGATGCGCGCGCTGTGAGCGGCGTTGGTGCACTGGAGGGCGGCGCGCTCCGAGTGCAGCGTCTCCAGCTCGCCCTCCTGTTGTCGCAGTTGGTCCGTAAGCGCGTCCGTCGCATCTGCCGACGGCGGCACGCGGACGCCGGACTGCTCCAGCGCGGCCAGCTTCAGGGCAGTGGCCTCGTGGTCGCGCTGTGTGGTCTTCAGGCGGTCCTCCAGCTGGAGGACGCGCTCGGCGAGCGCCTGTCGCTCGTCCGTCAGCGCCTTCAGCGCAGTCTTGCCCTCGGCCACGGATGACTCGCGGCTCTCTTGGCACTCTGCCTCCTCCTCAAGCTCTGCCACCCGCCACCGCAGCCTCTCCGCCTCCCCCTTCAGCGCTTCGTTCGCTTCTCTGGCCTTTTTGGAAGCGACCATCGATTCCTCTGTGTGCGGCACCAGCGCGTCCAGCCGGGCTTGTGCGTCGCGGCGCGTCTGCACGGCCTCCTCCAGCGCACGCTCGGACTGCTCCAGCTCGCGGACGGTGAGCTCCACCTTCTCCTCCAGTTGCTCGCGCTCGTTCTGCGCGTCGCGTAGCTTCTGCTTCCAATCGTCCAGGTCTCGCTCGACGCTCACCTTGCCCGCCACCAGCGTCTTGAGCTCGTCACGCAGCCGCATCAGGTCCAGCTCGAGCTTCTCGCGCGAGCCACGCATCGTGCCCAGCTCGTTCTGGCCATTCTTGATCTGCACCTCGGCCTGCTCGACGCGCCGCTCCGCCTCCTGCGTGGCGAGCAGGCTACGCTCCAGGCGGCGCTCCAGCTCCACGCTGGCGCCGCTGGCCGTCGCGTACTGGCGCTGCTTCTCAGCCAGCTGATCCTCCAGCTCGGACATGCGCCGCTCCAGGTCGTCCCGGGTCTCGGCGGCGGCCGCCTGGTCAGCCTGCAGCCGCGCCAGCTCCGTGTCCTGCTCTTGCAGGCTGCTCCTGGCCGCCTCCAGCTCCGCCTGCCGTGCGTCGGCGGCCGTCCGCAGGCCAGTCAGCTCTGCGTCCCGCTCCTGCAGGCTGCTCCTGGCCGCCTCCAGCTCCGCCTGCCGTGCGTCGGCGGCCGTCCGCAGGCCAGTCAGCTCTGCGTCCCGCTCCTGCAGGCTGCTCCTGGCCGCCTCCAGCTCCTGCAGGCTGCTCCTGGCCGCCTCCAGCTCCTGCAGGCTGCTCCTGGCCGCCTCCAGCTCCGCCTGCCGTGCGTCGGCGGCCGTCCGCAGGCCAGTCAGCTCTGCGTCCAGCTCCTGCAGGCTGCTCCTGGCCGCCTCCAGCTCCTGCAGGCTGCTCCTGGCCGTCTCCAGCTCCTGCTGGGCGGTGGCCAGCTCGTCACGGGTGGCGCTCGCCTCCAGCGTAAGGACCTCCAGTTCGGCCGCCAGCCGCGCCATCTCAGTTGTCTTTTGTCCGGCATCCGCCAGCGTTTGCTCCAGGTGCGCCCGTACGTCACTCAGGCTAGCCTGTGTCTCAGCCAACTGGTTCGACAGTTGGTCCGCAGCGCCACCACTGCTGGCAAGAGCTGCTTCCAGCTCACACCTCTTGTCAACGGCGGCCCGGTACTCCACACCATTCAGTTCCAGCTCAGCTTCAAACGCCTTGACCCGCAACTCAGCCGCTTCCTCTGTCGTCAGTGCCGATTTCAGCTCTTCACTTTTGCTGCTACACTCAGACTCTAGTCGACCCAGCGTTGTCTTTAGAGAGGCGACCTCCTCCCGCGCCGCCGCCAGGTCAGCCGCCCGCTGGCTCTCCTCCGCCTGCAGGCGCTGCGTCTCCGCCTGGGCGTGTTCAGCATGACGGCGCAGCAGCTGGGCGGCCGACTCCGCCTCGGTCAGCCTGTCGTGCAGCTGGGCGGCCCGCTGCTCGGACTTGAGCACACCGTCCTCCAGCTGGGCGCACGTGCGCCGCTTGTCGGCCAGCGCCGCTATCAGCGTGTCGCCGGACCGCGCCAGCTGCTCCTCCAGCTCGCACACCCTGCCCACCAGCAGCGCCGTCTCCCGTTCGGCGGCCGTGACACGCTCCTCGGCCGCTGCCAGCCCCGCCTGCAGCTGCTGCGTCGCTTTCTCCAGCTCTCCGGCGCGGGTCTTGTGCTCGGCGTCGACGGCCGTCCACTTCTCCAACTGACACTGGAGCGTCGCGTCCGACGACATCTCCAGCTGAGCCAGCTTCGTCTTCAGCTGCTCCGTCTCCTGTTCGGCCGCGTCCAGCCGGACTTTGGCGGTCTCCATTTCCCGTTTGGCTTCTGCAAGCTTCGTTGATGCTTCTTGAGACATGCACTCTGCGATTGCCAGTTTGGCTGCGACGTCTTGTGCCTCTTGCTCAGCCTTTTCCAGTTTAGTTTTAACATCTTGCGCCTCTTGTTCAGCAATCGCCAACTTGTCTTTGATATTCTGTGCAACTAGCTCCGAAGCATCCAAGTTAGTTTTGTCGTTGTGTGCTTCTTCTTCTGCAATTTGGAGCTTAATTTTGACCGCTTGTATCTCTTGTTCCGCACATTCTAACTTTATCTCAATCTCCTGTGCCTCTTGCTGAGATGCTTCTAACTGTTCTGTTAATTCTTGCGTCTTTTGCTCTGCATCCTGCATCTTTCTTCCGACTTCAAGGGTTTCTTGCTCTGCATTCTGTAGCTTTGTTCTGACTTCCAGGGTTTCTTGCTCTGCATTCTGTAGCTTCCTTTTGACTTCCAGAACCTCTTGCTCTGTATTTTGCAACTTAATTTTTACCTCTTGACCCTCTTGTTCTGCATCCTCTAACTTAGTATTGACATACTTTAACTGCTGGTCGGATGTTTGGAGCTTTGCTACGAATTCTTGTGTATTTATCTGCACAGTCTCTGCCTTTGTTCTAACCTCCTGAGTCTCCCGATGTGCACGTTCTAACCTGGCTGTGACTTCCTGCACTTCCTGTTGCGATGTTTCCATTCTAGTCCTGTATTCCTGTGACCCTTGCTCGGCAGCCTCTAATTTTATTCCGATCACGCTCGCCTTTCCATCCGCGGCGTCCAATTTTGTCTTGACCTCCTGCGCCTCTTGCTCTGCAGCCTGCAATTTCGTCTTGACCTCCTGCACCTCTTGCTCTGCAGCCTGCAATTTCGTCTTGACCTCCTGCTCCTCTTGCTCTGCAACCTGCAATTTCGTCTTGACCTCTTGTGCCTCTTGCTCTGCAGCCTGCAATTTTGTTTTGACCTCCTGCACCTCTTGCTCTGCAGCCTGTAATTTTGTCTTCACCTCCTGCACTTCTTGCTCTGCAGCCTGCAATTTTGTCTTGACCTCCTGCACTTCTTGCTCTGCAGCCTGCAATTTCGTCTTGACCTCCTCCGCCTCTTGCTCTGCAGCCTGTAATTTTTTCTTGACCTCCTGCACCTCTTGCTCTGCAGCCTGTAATTTTGTCTTGACCTCCTGTGCCTCTTGCTCTGCAGCCTGCAATTTTGTCTTGACCTCCTGCACTTCTTGCTCTGCAGCCTGCAATTTTGTCTTGACCTCCTGTGCCTCTTGCTCTGCAGCCTGCAATTTTGTTTTGACCTCCTGCACCTCTTGCTCTGCAACCTGCAATTTTTTCCTAACCTCCCGCACCTCTTGCTCTGTAGCCTGCAATTTTGTTTTGACCTCCTGTGCCTCTTGGTCTGCAGCCTGCAATTTTGTCATGACCTCCTGTGTCTCTTGCTGTGCAGCCTCTAACATCGCCCTGACCTGTTGAATCTCCAGCCGCGTGCCGGTCAGTTCGCCTGCGACTCTGTCCGCCTGCTGGCCGGCCGCCTGCTGAGCCTGCTGCGCCTGCGCGTCGGCTTCCGCGCGCAGCTGGTCGGCGGCGAGCTCGGCCTGCACTAACCTGGTGTGCATCTGCTCGGAGGAGTGTTGCAGGGCGGACAGCTGCGCCGTCAGCTGCTCCTTCTCCCGCTCCGAGGCGCTCATCCGGTCGTGCAGCGTCGCGCCCTCCACCTCCAGCTCGCCGATCTGCACCCGCTTCGACTCGCACTCGGTCCGCTGAAAACCGCCGCACACGTGTCAGGTGGACTCCACTACAAACGGCCGGCGGCAACGGCCGGCAGCGCACATGCAGTCGAGGGCGAAGCAAGCAAGATAATGCGAATGGTAGCCATTGCTGTAATCATATGATTGAACAGAGCAATTACACTGTTTTATACATGGGTGGATACTTGTAATATTTGAGGTTCCTGTGCACCCCTGAAATTTGCCGAGGATGTAATCAATGGAAAAGCAACTCTGAACACGTATGTAATTGTCCACCAATGGCATCACACCACTGAGACAGAAAAAAAGAAGGGAAACATCAACATCAATAAAAATACAAGAGTAGGATACTCGGCAAATTGACGTCGGCGCATGCCAGGAGGTACCATAGGGCGAACGAGCACGCTCAACTAGTCTACAGGAACTCAAGACACAAACACACACAATTATAAAACCACAACGCATCAGGCTCAAAGTTCAACCTAGTAACTGAGTACATGCTGTCAGAAACGGCTTACCGAAACGCTAATACAGGGAAGCAAACCAGTTGTTAGACACGTCGGACAAGCGCACCCGAACGTCAGCACACGGGGAAGGGGCGGGCTGAGTTATGCCTCACTACTCCGTTCCGTCGGAGATGTCGCAGTGCCGTCAGCTCACTTCGTTAGGGTTTCACTCAGCACTCCTGTTAGCGGGTCGGTTTGCACTTCCCGGTCCGGCGGCGGCGCTGTGGCCGGTCGGCCGCGCCATGCCGCTAGTCTAGGCTTCACCGGTCGACCATGCCGGCAGCGGTTGCCTCCTTTCAGTCTGAAGCTAAAACGGTCCACCAACCGACTGGTCTCGTGCCGTTAGTCCGGACCAGGGCCTCGTGCCGTTGGTCCGGACTAGAGCCCGGCTGACTGACCTCAGTCGGCGAGTCAGCCGTCAGGTAGTTCTGACTGCGCACCAGTGCCGCCAGCTCCTCGCGATGCTCCCGGACGAGCGCGAGGTGGTGCCGCTCGCCGTCGCGGCGCTCCTGCTCCAGCTGGGTCTGCAGGGCGGCCAGTCGCAGCTCGACGGCCGCCAGGGTGCGCTGGTGCCGGGCGCGACCCTCCTCCGTCACCGAGCCCAGCTGCGTGACGCGCTGCTCGTAGCGCTCGCGCAGCTGGCCGACGCGCGCCTCGTGCTCTGCCTGCAGCCGGCCGACGGCCGCCTCGTGCTCGTCAGTGACGGCGGCCAGGCGCGCGGCCGCGTCGGACTGCGCGTCGTCGAACGAGCGCTGCCGCTGCGAGGCGAGCTGCTCCAGCTCGCGCCGCGTCAGCGCCAGCCGCTCGGCCAGCTCGGCCAGCTGTTGGCGCTGCGAGGCGATCAGCTCGGCGATGGTGCTGTCGCAGTGCGAGCGCACGCCGGCCAGCGCCGCCTGCAGCTCGTCCAGACGCTGCTCATACTCGCAGCGCACGCGGCTCAGCTGGGCGTGGTGCGCCAGGTCGCGGCTCCTCAGCACGTCGTTCAGCTGCTGGATCTTGGCCTGCAGCGTGTCGATGGAGGAGCGCGTCGCCTCGCGCACCTCGCTCAGCTGCCGGATGAACGTCTCCTTCTCGTCCTGCAGCTTGCGCGTCAGCTCCGCCTCGCGCGCCAGGAAGCGCTCGGCGTCGGTCTGGAGACGCTGTCTGGCCGAGGCCAGCTCGCCGCTCAGGGTGCGCAGCGTGCTGTCCTTGGACGCGACGATGTCGCGCAGCCGGTCACGACCTGCGCGCGCCAGCGCCGCCTCGTCCTGGCTCTGCTTCAGCTCCGTCAGCATGATGGTGATCTCTTCGTTCTTGTTGGTGATCTCGCGAAGGTACTCCTGCAGACGCTCCTCGAACTCGTCGGCGCGACTGGCCAGCTCCTCGCGCTGGTTGTCCACCACTCGGCGGAGGTGCTGTTTGTCGTCTTCCACGCGCCGCAGCCGCTCAGTCGTCGACTCGAGAGTCACCGAGGTGTTCTCGTACACGAGCTGCAGCGCCTCAAACTCAGCATTCAGTCGACTCCTCTCCAGCTCCAGCAGCTTCACTGACTTTCGCAGCTCCTCCGTCCGATCGGCGTCCGTCTCTTCGCCACCCGCCAACGCAGCAGGATGCGTCTCCAACCCTCTGTCCCCCGCCTCGTGCGTGTCAAGTGTGCGTGTCTCCAGCTCGTGCTTCTCGGTCGTCACCCGCTCTATCTGCGTCTTGAGGGACTCCATCTGGACGCAATAGAAGCGGAGCGAGCTGCTGAGGTCGGCGTTCTCGGCGGCCAGCTGGGACGAGCGTCGGCCGACCTTGGCCAGCTCGCGCTCCTTGCACACGATCGCCTCGTCCTGCTGAGCCAGCTCGGCGGCCTGCTTCCGCACATCCTGGCCAAGCTTCTCCAGCTGCTCCTCAGCCGCCGTCTGACAGGACCTGGCTCGGATCACCTCCACGTTGGCATCCTCCAGCCTCTGACGGAACACGCCGGCCTCCTGTTCGGCCTGGACGGCACGCGTGTCCAGCGTCGAGTTGACGTGCGCCAGCGCCACCAGCTGACGCTCACACTCGCCGAGCTGAGTCTGGCGCTGCAGCAGCTCCTCGGCGTCGGCGCGGCGTCGCGCCTCACTGGCCGACAGCTGGTCAGCCAGCGCGGCCTTCTCCTCCTGCAGCGCTCTCACCACGGCAGCACACTCATTTGCACTCTCAGACGAGGAGTCACTCACACCCTGGGGCTCGGGAACACTCACGCTCACTACTTGTGCCTCTAGACTAGCATTCCTCGTCCGCGCGGCCTTCTCCTGCAGCGTTCTCCCCACGCGAGCACACTCACTTGCACTCTCAGACGAGGAGTCACTCACACCCTGTGGCTCGGGAACACTCACGCTCACTTCTTGTGCCTCTAGACTAGCATTCCTCGTCCGCAGCGCATCCAGGCTCGCCTGCAACTGCGCCATTTCTGTCAATGTCTGACTCAATTTGTCCTCGAAGTTTTTTTTAAGCTCTTTTTCCGCGCTCAGCCGCTTGTCGATCTCATCATTAATTAGGCGAAGCGACGCCGACAGTTCCTCCTGCCGCTGCACTTCCAACCCCAGACTGTCATAGTTCTCCTTGAGCGTCTTCACCTCGTACTTGTAGCAGTCGATGAGTTCAGACTGCTCATTCAGCTGAGTTTTGAACAGTGCGATCCTGCTGGCCAGGGTGTCTTTTTGCAGGCCGGCATCCTCGATCTGGCGGTTCACCTGCTTCCTCTCGCGCTCGACCTCGGCCAGCTGCGTGCCCAGCTGCGCCGCACGTGTCTGCTCGGCCTCGGCCTGGGCGCGCAGCTGCGCGTTCTCGTCGCGCAGCTGCTGCAACACCGAACCGGTGTCGTCGCACAGCACGTCCATCTTGAGCGAGACGTCGTCCTTGTCGCGCTGCTGCTGCTGCACCACGTCCTGCAGGCACTTCTTCTCCAGCTCCAGCAGCTGCCGACCGCGCGTCGCCTCGTCCAGCGCCGCCTGCAGGTGCGCCATCTGACGGCGGTACGTCTCCGAGACCTTCTGCAGGCCGCCTACCTGCTGGCGCAGTGACGTCACGTCCTCTGCACTCGGTGTCGCCGGACCGGCCGACTGCTGAGGCTCGGCCGCGTCCACCGACTCGCGACCGGTGTCGGCCGACTGCTGAGGTTCGGCCGCGTCCACCGACTCGCGACCGGTGTCGATCGTGTCGTCCAGAGCGCGACACTGCGCTTTGTACGCCTCGATCTCGCCGCCGAGCCGCTCCAGTCGCTGCAACATGGCCGCCTGCTCGCTCTCCTTGCGCTCCAGCCCAGTCTCCAGCTGCTCCTTCAGCGCCAGCTTCTCCCGCATCACCACGTCCAGCTTGGCCTGCAGCTGCTCCAGCGAGCGGTTCTGCTCCTGCACGCGTTCCAGCCGATACGTCAACTGGGCACGGATCTTGCCCATCTCGTCCTGGACAAGTCCGAAGTCGGCCTGTATACCGAACACCTCGTCCTTGGCAAACTCGTGCAGACTGCGCAGCTGCCGCGCCCGATCGCGGTGCTTCCGCGAACGCTCGCGCTCGAACGCCAGCTCGGCCTTCAGGTTGTCGCATTCGTTCTCGGCGCGCTCGGCGCGAGCCGCCAGCTTCTCCATCTGGAAAAGGCGGGTGGCGAGCGCCTCGTTGCGCTTCTGCAGCTCGTCGGCGCGCTGGCGTTCGCCGGCGGCTTGCTGCAGCCGCGCCTGCACGCGCGCCAACTCAGCCGTCAGTCGCTGCACCTCGCCCCTGCAATCGTCCGACACCTCGTCAAAGTCGCTCAGGTCGCTTACCGTCGACTCGAGCTCGCTGCGCGCCGTGCGCAGCGCCTCCGTCTCGCTGCGCTGTGTGTCTGCGTCGTCGCGCAGTGCCTCGGCCGCTGACTCCGCATCAGCGGCGCGCTGCCGCAGCTGCGTCGCCTCCTCGTCCCGCTCGGCCAGCTCGCGCGCGGCGGCCGCGCGCTCCTCCTCAGCGGCGGCCGACAGCGCGGCCACCTTCTGCTCCAGCTGCTGCTTGGCGCTGCGCAGGCCGACCACCTCGACGGTGACGTCGGCCAGCCGCGCCGCGTTCGCCTCCAGCTGGCCGCTCAGCTCGCGCAGCGGCTCGGCGCGCGCCTCACTGTCGGCCAGGCACGCCGCCAGCGCGTCTCGCTCGGCGCCGAGCGCGGCGGCGGCGCGACTCTCGGTCTCGTACTTGTCGGACAGCTGGCGCAGACTCGACTCCAGCGTCGCCACCACGTCGGCCAGCTGGTCCATGCGCTGCTGCAGCTGTTGCCGCTCCTGGCCGCCGGCGGCGCCACGGTCGCGCTCCGACTCCAGCTCTTGCTGCAGCGCCGACAGCGCCGCCTGCTGGTCGGCGGCCTGCTCCAGCGTGTGGCGCTGGTGCTCCTCCAGACGGACAGCCCCGGCCCGCGCCTGCGCCTCCAGCCTGTCACTGCAGACAAGTGTGGACGGGTTACAGACCAGACGGACAGCCCCGGCCCGCGCCTGCGCCTCCAGCCTGTCACTGCAGACAAGTGTGGACGGGTTACAGACCGGACCCCGATGCAGTACATGGGCCATAGATCGGACCCCGTCAGTCAACGGGATATAAATGGGACCATAAGTCCCTGACACAGTATACGGGATACAGATCTAGCCTCGGCAAGTGTAGACGAGTTATACACTTCGCCCTGACACGATAGACGGATCATGGATCGGACCTTAACACAACAGACGGGATATAGATCAGACTCTAACAGGAGTGGACGGATTATAGATCGGGCCCTGACAGAGCAGACAATTCACAGATCGGATCCTGGTACAATAGACGGGTCATGAATCAAACTCCGACACAGTAGACGGGACACAGAGCGGACCCTTATTCAGTACATACATGCGGATACAGTTGACCCTGATACAGTAGATGGGCTGATACAGTAGGTGGGCTGGGGTCCTGACAAAGTAGGTGGGTTATATATAGGACACTGACAATGCAGACGGGACATAGTTCGGACATCGGCACAGTATATCGGTTATAGATCCAACCCCGACACAGCAGATGGCTTGTAGACCGGACAATGATGCAAATGGAGGGCTTACAGACTGGAACATTAAGCAACGCCAAAATAATTATCGCAGTGACACCTAACATGAACAGCTGTTATCTTTTGTGTACAATTGTTGTGTCAAATTGGAAACAAGAATCTAAGCATGGCAAAATGAACACAAACACATACAAGCAATGCCCGGATTATCGAGTAATTTGGGTCACAGTCCAATCATGGCAAATGCCTCATTGTAGCACCATCACAAATGCACGCAAAACCACAGCGCTACTGATCCAATTGCGGACTCCAGCCCCACCAACACCCAGCGACGGCAGACTACTCGTGCCGCTCATACGGGTCCCACCAACAAACCACCGATGACAACGGACACGGCCTCGGACGCCACGGCATGGACAAATGATGCGACCCCAGACGCCAGCCGCACGACACGGCAGGGACAGGGACGCCAGCCGCACACCACGGCAGGAACAAGGGACGCCAGCCGCACACCACGGCATGGACAAGGGACGCCAGCCGCACACCACGGCAGGGACAAGGGACGCCAGCAGCACAACACGGCAGTGACAAGGGACGTCAGCCACACACCACGGCAGTGACAAGGGACGCCAGCAGCACAACACGGCAGTGACAAGGGACGTCAGCCACACACCACGGCAGTGACAAGGGACGCCAGCAGCACAACACGGCAGTGACAAGGGACGTCAGCCACACACCACGGCAGGGACAAGGGACGCCAGCCGCACACCACGGCATGGACAAGGGACGTCAGCCACACACCACGGCAGTGACAAGGGACGCCAGCCGCACACCACGGCAGTGACAAGGGACGTCAGCCGCACACCACGGCAGTGACAAGGGACGCCAGCCGCACACCACGGCAGTGACAAGGGACGCCAGCCGCACACCACGGCATGGACAAGGGACGTCAGCCACACACCACGGCAGTGACAAGGGACGTCAGCCACACACCACGGCAGTGACAAGGGACGTCAGCCACACACCACGGCAGGGACAAGGGACGCCAGCCGCACACCACGGCAGTGACAAGGGACGCCAGCCGCACACCACGGCAGTGACAAGGGACGTCAGCCACACACCACGGCAGTGACAAGGGACGCCAGCAGCACACCACGGCAGGGACAAGGGACGTCAGCCACACACCACGGCAGTGACAAGGGACGTCAGCCACACACCACGGCAGTGACAAGGGACGCCAGCCGCACACCACGGCAGGGACAAGGGACGCCAGCCGCACACCACGGCAGTGACAAGGGACGCCAGCCGCACACCACGGCAGTGACAAGGGACGTCAGCCGCACACCACGGCAGTGACAAGGGACGTCAGCCGCACACCACGGCAGTGACAAGGGGACGTCAGCCGCACACCACGGCAGTGACAAGGACGTCAGCCACACACCACGGCAGGGACAGGGGACGTCAGCCACACACCACGGCAGGGACAAGGGACGCCAGCCGCACACCACGGCAGGGACAAGGGACGCCAGCAGCACACCACGGCAGGGACAAGGGACGCCAGCAGCACACCACGGCAGGGACAAGGGACGCCAGCCGCACACCACGGCAGGGACAAGGGACGTCAGCCGCACACCACGGCAGGGACAAGGGACGCCAGCCGCACACCACGGCAGGGACAGGGGACGTCAGCCACACACCACGGCAGGGACAAGGGACGTCAGCCACACACCACGGCAGTGACAAGGGACGTCAGCCACACACCACGGCAGTGACAAGGGACGTCAGCCACACACCACGGCAGGGACAGGGGACGCCAGCCGCACACCACGGCAGTGACAAGGGACGTCAGCCACACACCACGGCAGGGACAAGGGACGCCAGCAGCACACCACGGCAGGGACAAGGGACGCCAGCAGCACACCACGGCAGGGACAAGGGACGCCAGCCGCACACCACGGCAGTGACAAGGGACGCCAGCAGCACACCACGGCAGGGACAAGGGACGTCAGCCACACACCACGGCAGTGACAAGGGACGTCAGCAGCACACCACGGCAGTGACAAGGGACGCCAGCAGCACACCACGGCAGTGACAAGGGACGTCAGCCACACACCACGGCATGGACAAGGGACGCCAGCAGCACACCACGGCAGGTACAAGGGACGCCAGCAGCACACCACGGCAGGGACAAGGGACGCCAGCCGCACACCACGGCAGGGACAAGGGACGCCAGCCGCACACCACGGCAGTGACAAGGGACGTCAGCCGCACACCACGGCAGGGACAAGGGACGCCAGCCGCACACCACGGCAGGGACAAGGGACGCCAGCCGCACACCACGGCAGTGACAAGGGACGTCAGCCGCACACCACGGCAGTGACAAGGGACGTCAGCCAGCACACCACGGCAGTGACAAGGGACGCCAGCCACACACCACGGCATGGACAAGGGACGTCAGCCACACACCACGGCAGTGACAAGGGACGTCAGCCACACACCACGGCAGTGACAAGGGACGTCAGCCACACACCACGGCAGTGACAAGGGACGTCAGCCGCACACCACGGCAGGGACAAGGGACGCCAGCAGCACACCACGGCAGGGACAAGGGACGTCAGCCACACACCACGGCATGGACAAGGGACGTCAGCCGCACACCACGGCATGGACAAGGGACGTCAGCAGCACACCACGGCAGTGACAAGGGACGCCAGCCGCACACCACGGCAGTGACAAGGGACGTCAGCCGCACACCACGGCATGGACAAGGGACGTCAGCCGCACACCACGGCATGGACAAGGGACGTCAGCCGCACACCACGGCATGGACAAGGGACGCCAGCCGCACACCACGGCATGAACAAGGGACGCCAGCCGCACACCACGGCATGGACAAGGGACGTCAGCCGCACACCACGGCATGGACAAGGGACGTCAGCCACACACCACGGCAGTGACAAGGGACGTCAGCCACACACCACGGCAGGGACAAGGGACGTCAGCCGCACACCACGGCAGGGACAAGGGACGTCAGCCGCACACCACGGCAGGGACAAGGGACGCCAGCCGCACACCACGGCATGGACAGGGGACGCCAGCCGCACACCACGGCAGGGACAAGGGACGCGGCCCGGGACGCTAGCCACACGGCGACGGCTGAGCGTCGCTGACGTCACCTGTACTCCTGCGTGACAGCGGCTCGTGCCTCCTGCACTGCCGCCTCCTGCTGCCGGACAAGCTGGTCCAGACGAGCCTGCCACTCCGCACGGGCACGCTCCAGCGACTGTATCTCCTCCAGCCGGCCGTCAGTCTCCCTCTGGGCCTGCTCCAGAGCAGAGGCCACCGCTCCTTCCAGACGAGCTGCGGCCTCTTTTCGGCTGTCTTCCAGCTGGTCAGCAGCCTGCCTTTCGGTCTCTTCCAGCGTGGCTTGCGATTGTCTTTCGGTCTGCTCCACGTCTTGTCGGGACAACTGCAGCTTTTCCTCCGCTTCTTGTCGCGCCTTCACGAGCTCATTTTCTGCATCTTTACGAGCCTGTTCCAGCCGATCGATCTCCTTGCGGGCTTCCTCAAGCTGTTGTTCTAACACGTTCTGCGCTGCCCGGCTGGTGGCGAGGTCGGCCTCGTCCCGACCTGAACCGTCGGCGGACGCCAGCGCCGCCTCTACCGCTTCATGGCTCTGCTGCAGCTGAGCCTCGACCTGCGTCAGCCGCGCCTGGGCATCCCGCCCGGCGGCCTCCAGTCGGCGGTCGGCGCTGCTCTGGACCTCCTGCAGGCGGGCGTCCGCCTCGGCCAGTGCCGCCGTCTGAGCCAGTCGCAGCTGCGACTCGGCGGCGGCCAGCGCCTCCAGCCGAGCCGCCTCGCTCTGCTGCAGACGCGACTCGAGCGCCAGCTTGTCGGTGCGCAGACCCTCCAGCTGGTCCTGGAACAGGGCACAGCTGCTGACGGCCCGCTGACTGACGGTGGCCGCGTCACCCACCCGCCACACCACCGGTAATGAGGGTCACATCGAGACGGTGGCCGCGTCACCCACGCGCCACACCACCGGTAATGAGGGTCACATCGAGACGGTGGCCGCGTCACCCACGCGCCACACCACCGGTAATGAGGGTCACATCGAGACGGTGGCCGCGTCACCCACGCGCCATACCACCGGTAATGGGAGTCACATCGAGACGGTGGCCGCGTCACCCACGCGCCACACCACCGGTAATGAGGATCACATCAAGACGGTGGCCGCGTCACCCACGCGCCACACCACCGGTAATGAGGGTCACATCGAGACGGTGGCCGCGTCACCCACGCGCCATACCACCGGTAATGGGAGTCACATCGAGACGGTGGCCGCGTCACCCACGCGCCACACCACCGGTAATGAGGGTCACATCGAGACGGTGGCCGCGTCACCCACGCGCCACACCACCGGTAATGAGGGTCACATCGAGACGGTGGCCGCGTCACCCACGCGCCATACCACCGGTAATGGGAGTCACATCGAGACGGTGACCGCGTCACCCACGCGCCACACCACCGGTAATGAGGATCACATCGAGACGGTGACCGTGTCACCCACGCGCCATACCACCGGTAATGAGGGTCACATCGAGACGGTGGCCGCGTCACCCACGCGCCATACCACCGGTAATGGGAGTCACATCGAGACGGTGACCGCGTCACCCACGCGCCACACCACCGGTAATGAGGATCACATCGAGACGGTGACCGCGTCACCCACGCGCCATACCACCGGTAATGAGGGTCACATCGAGACGGTGACCGCGTCACCCACGCGCCACACCACCGGTAATGAGGATCACATCAAGACGGTGGCCGCTCCCGCGCCACACCACCGGTAATGAGGGTCACATCGAGACGGTGACCGCGTCACCCACGCGCCACACCACCGGTAATGAGGATCACATCAAGACGGTGGCCGCGTCACCCACGCGCCACACCACCGGTAATGAGAGTCACATCGAGACGGTGGCCGCGTCACCCACCCGCCATACCACCGGTAAGGACCTGTGGTAGCAGCATATCTAAAAAGCAACAATAACAACAACAGCAATCCTACTTAGCTTTAAGTCCGGTTTGGTGCAGAATGTATCTAAAAATCGACAATTAATTCTTATCGTCTCATTCTAGAGCTATAATAAGATATGAAACGTCAAGGAAAATTAATAATATTGCATCATTTCTGTCACAATCTTGCAACTATAGTAGGCGTAGTGTACATGTTCGTAGTGCATGCGACCATTGCAAGATCTGAAGTGGTCGGGGTAGGGATGCGTTCGGTCAATGCCAACCCAAGCCGACCAACTTGAACCAAACATTTGTTGTTAACAACTGTAAACAACTGGACATGCGCTATTACAGGGGCTGCCGCGTTACCAACTCCCCACCCAGAGCGAGCTGGACCACACCGTGTCTGGCAACAACGGCTAGCTTGCCACCCAAACTACCTGGAGACATTCATAACATTCGGGATGTTTACACTATTCACCACCAGGAACACTGAGACACCTGGGCGAACAGAACATCCAGGCATTTTCCACCAGACACATAACCAACAAGAAACAAATTAACGTGAGTCAGCTCATTCACATCGGGGAGCATAGCATCAACACCAGAAAACACGCCAGCACCGGGGGTGATGTGAGGAGTGAAGCATGAACACCATGAAGCATGCTAGAGCCATGCAACATAGTATCACCATGGAACACATCATCGTCAAGGGCATCTTCCCGTCAAAGAACACAACACCACCATGGAATTCATCATCGCAAAGGAACATCTTCCCGGAAATGATCACATTAACACCATGAAACACATAGTAAAGGAATATCTTCCCGCAAATGACCACATGACGCACATCATTACAAGGGAATATCTTCCCGTCAATGATCACATGGAACACATCAGTGTAAAGGAACACCTTCCCGTTAATGAGCACATTACCACCATGGATCACACCAACACCAGAGAATGCGTCATCACCGCGGAACACATCACCAGGCAGCACTTGGGGGAGGGGGTAGTGGCGCATCGACTGCGTCCGTCATGCAGCTAACCAGGCAGCGCGTTAGATCCACCGAACGCCTTACAACCACGGAACAAATTGACGTCAGGTAGTGCATCACCGCCATGAAGCACATGAACACCTGCGAATGGGTCAGCACCAGGCTACACGTACCACCATTGAGCACATGAACACCTGGGAATGGGTCAGTACCAGGCTACACGTACCGCCATTGAGCACATGAACACCTGGGAATGGGCAGTACCAGGCTACACGTACCGCCACGGAGCACATGAACACCTGGGAATGGGTCAGCACCAGGCTACACGTACCACCATGGAGCACATGAACACCTGGGAATGGGCAGTACCAGGCTACACGTACCGCCATGGAGCACATGAACACCTGGGAATGGGTCAGCACCAGGTTACACGTACCGCCACGGAGCACATGAACACCTGGGAATGGGTCAGTACCAGGCTACACGTACCGCCATGGAGCACATGAACACCTGGGAATGGGTCAGCACCAGGCTACACACGCCCGCTTTGCCACCAACCATCAGTTCAGCGGCGTGCGAGGCCTGCTGCACACCGACTGCCTCGGCTTTCAGCTGCAGCTGCCGCTCCTCAGCCGCCAGCTGCAGCTGGTCCTCCTTCTCGGCCATCTCGGCACGCAGCTGCTCCTCGCGCAGCTGCAGCCGTCGGCTCCATTCCTCCGTCAGTCGTGACTCCAGCTCCTGCTCCAGCACGCGCAGCGCCTCCTGCTTGGCGCGCGACAACTCCTGCACAGACGTGGACAGACAGTGCTACTCAAATGGAGGCCACTCACCACTGCAAACATATCGAGAACAGTGCCAGCGGCAAAACAAAGCCTAGAACTCGCACGGATCAACCGATGAACAAGGAACCTGCATATCTGAAATAAAGCTGGGCATTTCTGGTTGTGGCAATACATTCCTCAGGCTATATTTACAGGAGGTTGCTTCTTCGAACAAAATGTATGGAGTTTTACTTTCACGTCACACGTAATAGTTAGTTGGTTACATTGCACTTCCAACCATCTCAACTGTTACCGACTCTGCTCTGCAACTACCACCGCCAGCAATAGGCTCGGTCTCGGGCTGCTGGCCAGTCACCAGTTCACCCGGAAACTGTATTGTCTACCACAGATCACAGACCACACGAAGCTCCCGAGAGCCACAGCTGGCACGTCATTGGTGTCGTTGGTCGAGCCGCTGACACGTCCCGCCGGCGGCCACCTCTGCCGGCCGCATTTCGCGACCGGGCCGGTAATAATAGCGAGCATGTGGCCACCAGCCAGCTTCGATCTTGACCGCCAGCCCGAGGCGGATGGCAATGGTAGGACGAGACTAACCCCAGCGTCAGCCCGGGGCGGACGATCATGGCAGGACGAGACTAACCCCACCATCAGCCCGGGGCGGGTGGTAATGGTAGGACGAGACTAACCCCAGCGTCAGCCCGGGGCGGACGATCATGGTAGGACGAGGCAGGACGAGACTAACTCACCATCAGCCCGGGGCGGGTGGTAATGGCAGGACGAGACTAACCCCAGCGTCAGCCCGGGGCAGACAATCATGGCAGGACGAGACTAACCCCACCATCAACCCGGGGCGGGTGGTAATGGCAGGACGAGACTAACCCATCATCAGCTCGGGGCGGTTGGTAATGGAAGGACGAGACTAACCCCACCATCAGCCCGGGGCGGACGATCATGGCAGGACGAGACTAACCCACGATCAGCCCGGGGCGGGTGGTAATGGCAGGACGAGACTAACCCCACCATCAGCCCGGGGCGGACGATCATGGCAGGACGAGACTAACCCCACCATCAACCCGGGGCGGGTGGTAATGGCAGGACGAGACTAACCCATCATCAGCTCGGGGCGGTTGGTAATGGAAGGACGAGACTAACCCCACCATCAGCCCGGGGCTGACGATCAGGGCTGGACGAGACTGACCCCATCGCACAAGACGCACTATCTTATGGTTCACTTTTTTACTCAAGACCATGGAAGGAGAAGAATCTGGTTCTACGCTGCCTTTCGCTCCTCGGATGATACACCGTGGGATAGGCAAAATAGACCAATTCAAAGGCAGAGTAGATCATTGAAGGGCGGGGTGCTGATCAGGCGATAAATACAGAACGAAATCAGCGTATGCTGAACTGAACGAACAAAACCGGACTATCAAGACGTCAGATCAGGAAGACGATCGAACACAAGCACACGCGAAACTGGTCCGATCCAGCGGTACAGCTGATATGGTTCTGGTCTGGTGGCCGCTTGTCATCACTTGTGCTACACACGGCAGACACCTCACAAATCAGCCGTCTAAACTCGCTCTTGCCATTCAGTAGACGTTAAGCCGAACTCCACAACACGCTGAATGCAGTGCGAATCCCTGATCCGCGAGAGGTTCGCAGCCGGAGTCGGGGTCGGGGTCGGGGTCGGGGTCGGCAGCGGCAGACAGCGCGTACCTGGACCAGAGCAGCCTTCTCCTCCTCGGAGAGTAGCTCCACCTGCTCCAGCTGCGCCCGATGCGCGGCGTGCAGTCGCGTCGTTTCCGTTTCGAGAGTCGCAACTGTGGACACGACGGCCATCGGTCACACGTCGGAACCGTGCCCAGTGGTGGGCACCGAACCGTGCCCAGTGGTGGGCACCGAACCGTGCCCAATGGTGGGCACCGAACCGTGCCCAATGGTGGGCACCGAACCGTGCCCAATGGTGGGCACCGAACCGTGCCCAGTGGTGGGCACCGAACCGTGCACAGTGGTGGGCACCGAACCGCACCCGCGGTGGGAACGGAACCGCACCTGGTGTGGGAACGGAACCGCACCTGGTGTGGGAATGGAATTGCACCTGGAGTATGAACGGAACCTCAACTGGTGTGGACACGGAACCCCATTGATGGTCGGTGAAGGGAGCGATCCTGTCCAGGGACCAATGTCATTCCGCCCATAGGATACTGAAGGGAACTCAACGAAGCTTCGAAGGTGAGACGGCAGAAGTGTGTCGACGTCAGCACTCAGTTGCAGCTGACGCTCACACTCGTACCCTCCAGTGGCCAGCTGATGTCCACACTCGTGTCGTACCAATTGAGTGGCGTGACATGATAATCTGCCAGGTTCGTCCGAGGAATGTTACATGTCAGCATCAACCCAATTAGGACTGGCAAGGATGAATGCCACCGAACAGCATAGAGTGTAAATGCATCCGATAAATCCATACGTTTGCTTCCATTTGGAGTCCAGTGGCTTCAGCACTAAGAGTCAAAAGGTAAGCCAAACGTAGTGACAAACTACTTTGCATAGAATGACAAAGCGCTAATTTCACTGGTGTATAACTAGCATCTACTCATGGAAATCGCCACTTAAATTGTTACATATTTGCTCACCTCGAGCTTGCAGTTGCTCCAGCGCTTTTCGCTTGGCGTCTGCTTCATTCTGTAGTTGCTGAACCTGAAAAGAAGTCCATGCCAACATAAGCCAGTCTACCTGTGACATCACTATCAGGACGTGGCCACCTGCGCCATCTTCGACCTGCCTGTGTTGGCAACGTGCATGGATCCTCTGACCAATGGCCGTGCATCCGTTACCCTCCGATCTCTAGCGCCGTCTACGACCTGCCAGTATTTGCAGCGTACATGGATCCTCTGACCAATGGCCGTGCATCCGTTACCCTCCGATCTCTAGCGCCGTCTACGACCTGCCAGTATTTGCACGCGTACATGAACGATCGACTCTAGACCAAAGGCCGTATCCGTCATCCTCTGATCTCTAGCGCCGTCTACGACCTGCCAGTATTTGCAGCGTACATGGATCCTCTGACCAATGGCCATGCATCCGTTACCCTCCGGTCTCTAGCGCCGTCTACGACCTGCCTGTGTTGGCAGCGTGCGTGGGTCCCCTGACCAAAGACCATGCATCCGTTACCCTCAGGTCTCCATGGTTGGGGAGGGCATGTGGTCCAGGTGGCATTGCCGCGTGAATCATCCCGCCAGCGCCACGTTGAACGCGACGGCCTAAACACGAGACATGGCGAGACATGGCGTACTGATCAGGGCGGCGAGACTCGCCTGCCGCCCGCAGCGCAAGTCCTCACCTCTGCTTCCTTCTGCTCCAGCTCCTGGTGCATCTGGGCTTTCTGCTCGGCCGTGGTCATGGCCTTCTGCTGCTCGTGGTGCTGCGTAGCCGACATGGTACGCCGCAGCTCGCCGATGATCGTCTCCAGCCGGTCAAGCTCGCCCGCGTGTGCCTCCTGCCGGAGGTTACAGCCACTTTGGTGCCGGACGAGCCCGCCGTGCACTGACGCAGCGGCCAGCCCGGCGGTTACAGCCCCACCGTGCACTGCCGTACAGCACATGGCCGCAGCGGCCAACCCGGCGGTTACAGCCACTTTGGTGCCGCACGAGCCCACCGTGCACTGCCGTACAGTACAGGGCGCAGCGGTCAACCCGGCGGCAAACTGAGCCCCACAACAATAACCCTCGTCGAGCCGGCGGCTGTCGAGAGCCCAGCGGATTTTTTTTTCCGGGATGGAGGCAGAATGAACAGACGTCAGGACACGAACTCTCAGTAGCTTTATATACATCTGTTCTATATACCTCGTACGAATTTCAGATCCAGGTCATCAAAGGGCATTGACCTGGGACAGGTGCAATGTTCCAAAATCTGCAGTGTTGCTATTCGGACTAGATGCAACATATGAAATACGAAACATAGCTCATGCTGTTTTTCTTCATCAAGCCGAACAACTCCGCTATCTCAATTTTTTTATTAAGGTCAAGATTACTGACCTGCGGTCAAGTCAATTTTCGCGTATTCCAAAAATCGTATTGAACGGGGAAAACTGAATTTGGGCTATTCTTCACGCAGAAAATGATATTGCATATATAAGCACTCTGGTTTAAAATACCTCAGAGATAATTTATTTATTTATATATTTATTTATTTCACGATACGTGCCCTCCACGTACAGTGGATATTGTGCAGCAATGACCCACCAGGTCAAGTATCAGTCAAGTATCTGAATACTGTACACAATGCCATCTGATATACATATATATATATATATATATATATATATATATATATATATATATATATATGTATATATATATATATATATATATACATATATATATATATATATATATATATATATATATATATATATATATATATATATCTATATATATATATACACTATATATATATATATATATATATATATATATATATATATATATATATATATATATATATATATATATATATATATATATAGCCACCCACCCTGGCTACATAACTGTTCGCCTGAGCTACATCACAGGCCAACGATCTCCCTCTGGGACACCGACGCCATTGAAGTCGACGCAGTTGCGCTCCTTTCGTCGACACAGGCGGCTGGTTGGTTGGTTATTTGGGTTTAGGGGCGCATCGACTGCGTCGGTCATGCAGCGCCCATCGTCGACACAGGCGGCAGCGGTACCGAATACCACCGGCGGCATCAGTGCCGGATAGTAGCGGTGCCGGATACTGCCGGCGGCAACGGTGGTATCGGGCTGACCGCCGGTATTTTTTAATGGTTTGTAGCACACTCAGACAGATCCACTCAAATACAGTAGCCATTCTTGCGCCGTCGCAATGCTACGAACGCGCTGGTGAAGGGATCACAACTATCCAGATGATATCAAGTCAGCCATAACGGTGTCATGCTCTCCAACCTGGGTAGGATCAGAATGAAGGTGTAGTTACGTGGATTAGGAGGTCCGGTTAAACATAATAAACAAAAGCACACAAGGACGAGTCGACGATGATGGACAAGGTGAAGCTTAGTTCGTTTCGCACATCCACAAACTTTCGGGCTACTCCATTGGAGTTGGTTTGCGCTTGGCATGGCCGTGCCCTCCATATTTTTGTTTCTGTCTTCAATAATCAGACATCTTCATCTGACCGGCGGTATCCGGCCAGCCAGCTAGACCAGCCGACGACCAGCCGCCGCGCGGATGGCACGTGCGTGGCGCGGCAGGCCGACATCAGTGTCGGACAGCAGGCCGACATCAGTGTCGGACAGCAGGCCGACATCAGTGTCGGACAGCAGGCCGACGTCAGTGTCGGACAGCAGGCCGACGTCAGTGTCGGACAGCAGACCGACATCAGTGTCGGACAGCAGATCGACATCAGTGTCGGACAGCAGGCCGACATCAGTGTCGGACAGCAGGCCGACATCAGTGTCGGACAGCAGGCCGACGTCAGTGTCGGACAGCAGGCCGACATCAGTGTCGGACAGCAGGCCGACATCAGTGTCGGACAGCAGGCCGACATCGGTGTCGGACAGCAGGCCGACGTCAGTGTCGGACAGCAGACCGACATCAGTGTCGGGCAGCAGACCGACGTCAGTGTCGGACAGCAGGCCGACATCGGTGTCGGACAGCAGGCCGACACCAGTGTCGGACAGCAGGCCGACATCAGTGTTGGACAGCAGGCCGACACCAGTGTCGGACAGCAGGCCGACATCAGTGTTGGACAGCAGGCCGACATCAGTGTCGGACAGCAGGCCGACATCAGTGTTGGACAGCAGGCCGACATCAGTGTAGGACAGCAGGCCGACACCTCCCCACGCCGACAGTCACCAGCCTGGTGCCGGACACGAACACGCCCACCCAACACAGGTGCGTCGGCACGACGCCCGATCTTCCGCAAATAACGCCCATAACTGCCGGTGACGCTACTTTGCCTGTGGAAGCCACCTTGCGCGACAGTGTGAAGAAGACGTGACGTGACGGGGCCTCGGGCCTCGTGCCGTGACACCAGGCGCCAGCCCGTGAGTGAAGCTCCTGCGGCCGGTGAGCGCACGCCGGGGGAGAAACTGCCTCCGGATATGAACAACACAAAAACAAACAACAAAACACAACACGCTCATCGAATGCAACATTCAATGAAACGGATTTTCTGACTATGAGAAGCTATGAACTAAAAGTTTGTGAAGAATAGGCTTCCGTAAGGAAAATCAGCGGGCAATGAGACGCACGAACTACCCCAAAAGACACCCACCGTTTTCAAGCCAGGAACATTAACTGGCCAACTAGACTTACTTATCGAAGGACCAAGCAGCACGATAAAACTCAATCTGGATCGGAACACAGGCACACACAGCAGGCATACATCTCCACCTTTGCATCTAATCAAGCCCTAATCAAGACCAAGCTGCTCGGGCATTGACCCGGAGCAAGCTGATCATCAAGCAATGTGTCTACCAACCCCAGGCATCTGGCATCTGCTCAGCCTTCTGGCTACGGCTGGCGCAAACCGCTGGTTAGAAAACACGAACTGTGAGCCATGTAGCTGATCAGGCATTGCCTCGGCGTAGGCTGATCATCAAGCAATGTGTCTACCAACGTCAGGCAGCTGCTCAGCCTTCTGGCTACGCCTGGCGCAGACCGCTGGTTAGAAAACACGAACTGTGAGCCATGTAGCTGATCAGGCATTTCTTCAGAGCAGGCTGATCACCAAGCGATGTGTCTACCAACTCCAGGCATCTGGCATCTGCTCAGCCTTCTGGCTACGGCTGGCGCAGACCGCTGGTTAGACAACACAAACTGTGAGCCATCGTAGTATCGAGGCGCCACTGCAGCTACATTTGTGTGCATGTGCGTGTATGCATGTGTGTGTGTGTTGACGCCGGTGTGACCAGCGGCGTGCGTGCGTCGGTACCTGCGAGCCGTCGTGTGTGAACGCGTACAGCAGTACCTGCGAGGCGACCCGCGAGGCGGCGATGTCGGCGCGCGTCGGCCACACGGCCGGCCGACACTGCCACTGCGCCGGCGCCTCCACCTCCGCACACTCCTGACGCACGCGCTCCAGCAGCTCGCGGGTCTGCTGCGACTGCAGCACACGCAGGCGGATCTCCTCCGTCACCTGGTGCACGGCGACGACCCTCCCCTCTGCCGCCGCGGTCCGCTGCGAGTGCGGCTCAGGCGCACCATTCTGCGCCTCCTCGGTGATCGCCGCTTTCTTGCGCACCACTATCTTCTTGACCACCTTCTTTTTCTTGGGCTTCACACGGTCGGGCTCGGCGACGCCTTCGGCGGATGTGGCGGCGGCTGTGGCAGCGGTTGTCGCAGCGGCTGTGGCTGGAACAGCGGCTGCGGCGGCGGCAGGAGCCATATCCTCGGAAACGGCCACCGTCTCATTCTGATCAGTCGCCAGGCCTGTCACTGCCACCTCCCCGGTAGCTGGCTCATCCATCACCGTCGCCTCTTCCATGACCGCCTCGTGCACGGCTTGACGTCTCCGACTGCTGGTGAGGTCTCCGCTGGGCGTTTGCCGGACTCCGGCTCGTCGCCGCCCAACCACCACGGCCGGCCCAGACACCGACTGCGGAGTCCACTCGGCCACCACCACTGACCGCCGGCCGACCGTGGACGGAGCGGCAGCTCACCTTGGCAGATCGTCAGCGCTGACGCCAGCCACCGCCGCACACTCAGGGTGACACGCACTTGGCGGGCTGCTGGCCACGTGATCGGCGCAGGGCAGCGCCGTGTCACCGCTAATGGGCCTGCCCGCGTCAGCGACACTCTACCGCCACCACATCCCGCTGCCGACGGCCACCACATCCCGCTGCCGACGGCCACCACATCCCGCTACCGACGTGTCACCGCTAATGGGCCTGCCCGTGTCACCGCTAATGGGCCTGCCCGCGTCAGCGACATTCTACCGCTAATGGGCCTGCCCGCGTCAGCGACACTCTACCGCCACCACATCCCGCTGCCGCCGTGTCACCGCTAATGGGCCTGCCCGCGTCAGCGACACTCTACCGCCACCACATCCCGCTGCCCGCGTCAGCGACATTCTACCGCCACCACATCCCGCTGCCGACGTGTCACCGCTAATGGGCCTGCCCGCGTCAGCGACACTCTACCGCTAATGGGCCTGCCCGCGTCAGCGACACTCTACCGCCAACACATCCCGCTGCCCGCGTCAGCGACACTCTACCGCCACCACGTCCCGCTGCCCGCGTCAGCGACACTCTACCGCCACCACGTCCCGCTGCCCGCGTCAGCGACACTCTACCGCCACCACATCCCGCTGCCCGCGTCAGCGACACTCTACCGCCACCACATCCCGCTGCCCGCGTCAGCGACACTCTACCGCCACCACATCCCGCTGCCCGCGTCAGCGACACTCTACCGCCACCACATCCCGCTGCCGACGTGTCACCGCTAATGGGCCTGCCCGCGTCAGCGACACTCTACCGCCACCACATCCCGCTGCCGACGGCCACCACGTCCCGCTGCCGACGGCCACCACGTCCCGCTACCGACAGCCACCACGTCCCGCTGCCGACGGCCACCACATCCCGCTACCGACGGCACCACATCCCGCTACCGACAGCCACCACATCCCGCTACCGACGGCCACCACATCGCGCTGCCGACAGCCACCACATCCCGCTACCGACGGCCCCCACATCCCGCTACCGACGGCCACCACATCCCGCTGCCGACAGCCACCACATCCCGCTACCGACGGCCACCACATCCCGCTACCGACGGCCACCACATCCCTGCTACCGACAGCCACCACATCCCGCTGCCGACGGCCACCACATCCCGCTGCCGACGGCCACCACATCCCGCTACCGACAGCCACCACGTCCCGCTACCGACGGCCACCACGTCCCGCTACCGACAGCCACCACATCCCGCTGCCGACGGCCACCACATCCCGCTGCCGACGGCCACCACATCCCGCTGCCGACGGCCACCACGTCCCTCTACCGACGGCCACCACATCCCGCTACCGACAGCCACCACATCCCGCTACCGACGGCCACCACGTCCCGCTACCGACAGCCACCACATCCCGCTACCGACGGCCACCACATCCCGCTGCCGACGGCCACCACGTCCCGCTGCCGACGGCCACCACATCCCGCTACCCACGGCCACCACATCCCACTACCGACGGCCACCACGTCCCGCTACCGACGGCCACCACATCCCACTACCGACGGCCACCACGTCCCGCTACCGACGGCCACCATATCCCGCTGCCGACGGCCACCACGTCCCGCTACCGACGGCCACCACGTCCCGCTGCCGACGGCCACCACGTCCCGCTACTGACGGCCATCACGTCCCGCTACCGATGGCCACCACATCCGCTACCGACGGCCACCACATCCCGCTACCGACAGCCACCACATCCCGCTACCAACGGCCACCACATCCCGCTACCGACGGCCACCACATCCCGCTACCGACGGCCACCACGTCCCGCTACCGACGGCCACCACATCCCGCTGCCGACGGCCACCACGTCCCGCTACCGACGGCCACCACATCCCGCTGCCGACGGCCACCACGTCCCGCTACCGACGGCCCCACACCCCGCTACCGACGGCTACCACGTCCCGCTACCGACGGCCACCACATCCCGCTACCGACGGCCACCACATCCCGCTACCGACGGCCACCACGTCCCGCTACCGACGGCCACCACGTCCCGCTACCGACGGCCACCACATCCCGCTACCGACGGCCACCACATCCCGCTACCGACGGCCACCACATCCCGCTACCAACGGCCACCACATCCCGCTACCGACGGCCACCACATCCCGCTGCCGACGGCCACCACGTCCCGCTACCGACGGCCACCACATCCCGCTGCCGACGGCCACCACGTCCCGCTACCGACGGCTACCACATCCCGCTGCCGACGGCCACCACGTCCCGCTACCGACGGCCACCACGTCCCGCTACCGACGGCCACCACGTCCCGCTACCGACGGCCACCACATCCCGCTGCCGACGGCCACCACGTCCCGCTACCGACGGCCATCACGTCCCGCTACCGACGGCCACCACATCCCGCTACCGACGGCCACCACATCCCGCTACCGACAGCCACCACATCCCGCTGCCGACGGCCACCACATCCCGCTACCGACGGCCACCACGTCCCGCTACCGACGGCCACCACATCCCGCTACCGACGGCCACCACGTCCCGCTGCCGACGGCCACCACGTCCCGCTGCCGACGGCCACCACGTCCCGCTACCGACGGCCACCACATCCCGCTACCGACGGCCACCACGACCCCGCTACCGACGGCCACCACGTCCCGCTACCGACGGCCACCACGTCCCGCTACCGACGGCCACCACATCCCGCTACCGACGGCCACCACATCCCGCTACCGACGGCCACCACATCCCGCTACCGACGGCCACCACGTCCCGCTACCGACGGCCACCACATCCCGCTACCGACGGCCACCACATCCGCTACCGACGGCCACCACATCCCGCTACCGACGGCCACCACATCCCGCTACCGACGGCCACCACATCCCGCTGCCGACGGCCACCACGTCCCGCTACCGACGGCCACCACGTCCCGCTGCCGACGGCCACCACATCCCGCTACCGACGGCCACCACATCCCGCTACCGACGGCCACCACATCCCGCTACCGACGGCCACCACGTCCCGCTGCCGACGGCCACCACGTCCCGCTACCGACGGCCACCACATCCCGCTACCGACGGCCACCACGTCCTGCTACCGACGGCCACCACATCCCGCTGCCGACGGCCACCACATCCCGCTACCGACGGCCACCACGTCCCGCTACCGACGGCCACCACGTCCCGCTACCGACGGCCACCACGTCCGCTACCGACGGCCACCACATCCCGCTACCGACGGCCACCACATCCCGCTGCCGACGGCCACCACATCCCGCTGCCGACGGCCACCACGTCCCGCTACCGACGGCCACCACGTCCGCTACCGACAGCCACCACGTCCGCTGCCGACGGCTACCACGTCCGCTACCGACGGCTACCACGTCCGCTACCGACGGCCACCACGTCCCGCTACCGACGGCCACCACATCCCGCTGCCGACGGCCACCACATCCCGCTACCGACGGCCACCACATCCCGCTACCGACGGCCACCACATCCCGCTACCGACGGCCACCACGTCCCCTACCGACGCCACCACATCCCGCTGCCGACGGCCACCACATCCCGCTACCGACGGCCACCACATCCCGCTACCGACAGCCACCACGTCCCGCTACCGACGGCCACCACGTCCCGCTACCGACAGCCACCACATCCCGCTGCCGACGGCCACCACATCCCGCTGCCGACGGCCACCACATCCCGCTGCCGACGGCCACCACGTCCCCTACCGACGGCCACCACATCCCGCTACCGACGGCCACCACATCCCGCTACCGACGGCCACCACGTCCCGCTACCGACGGCCACCACGTCCCGCTACCGACGGCCACCACGTCCCGCTACCGACGGCCACCACATCCCGCTACCGACGGCCACCACGTCCCGCTACCGACGGCCACCACATCCCGCTACCGACGGCCACCACATCCCGCTACCGACGGCCACCACATCCCGCTACCGACGGCCACCACGTATCCCGCTACCGACGGCCACCACGTCCCGCTACCGACGGCCACCACATCCCGCTGCCGACGGCCACCCTACCGACGGCCACCACGTCCGCTACCGACGGCCACCACGTCCCGCTACCGACGGCCACCACATCCCGCTACCGACGGCCACCACATCCCGCTACCGACGGCCACCACGTCCCGCTACCGACGGCCACCACATCCCGCTACCGACGGCCACCACGTCCCGCTACCGACGGCCACCACATCCCGCTGCCGACGGCCACCACATCCCGCTACCGACGGCCACCACGTCCCGCTACCGACGGCCACCACATCCCGCTACCGACGGCCACCACATCCCGCTACCGACGGCCACCACATCCCGCTGCCGACGGCCACCACATCCGCTACCGACGGCCACCACGTCCCGCTACCGACGGCCACCACATCCCGCTACCGACGGCCACCACATCCCGCTACCGACGGCCACCACGTCCCGCTACCGACGGCCACCACATCCCGCTACCGACGGCCACCACGTCCGCTACCGACGGCCACTACTCCGACGGCCACCACATCCCGCTACCGACGGCCACCACGTCCCGCTACCGACGGCCACCACATCCCGCTACCGACGGCCACCACATCCCGCTACCGACGGCCACCACATCCCGCTACCGACAGCCACCACATCCCGCTACCGACGGCCACCACATCCGCTGCCGACGGCCACCACGTCCCGCTACCGACGGCCACCACATCCCGCTACCGACGGCCACCACGTCCCGCTACCGACGGCACCACATCCGCTACCGACGGCCACCACATCCCGCTACCGACGGCCACCACATCCCGCTACCGACGGCCACCACATCCCGCTACCGACGGCCACCACGTCCCGCTACCGACGGCCACCACATCCGCTGCCGACGGCACCACGTCCCGCTACCGACGGCCACCACATCCCGCTACCGACGGCCACCACTCCGCTACCGACGGCCACCACATCCCGCTACCGACGGCCACCACATCCCGCTACCGACGGCCACCACATCCCGCTACCGACGGCCACCACATCCCGCTACCGACGGCCACCACATCCCGCTACCGACGGCCACCACATCCGCTACCGACGGCCACCACATCCCGCTACCGACGGCCACCACATCCCGCTACCGACGGCCACCACGTCCCGCTACCGACGGCCACCACATCCCGCTACCGACGGCCACCACATCCCGCTACCGACGGCCACCACATCCCGCTACCGACGGCCACCACATCCCGCTACCGACGGCTACCACGTCCCGCTACCGACGGCCACCACGTCCCGCTACCGACGGCCACCACGTCCCGCTACCGACGGCCACCACATCCCGCTACCGACGGCCACCACGTCCCGCTACCGACGGCCACCACGTCCCGCTACCGACGGCCACCACGTCCCGCTACCGACGGCCACCACATCCCGCTACCGACGGCCACCACATCCCGCTACCGACGGCCACCACATCCTGCTACCGACGGCCACCACGTCCCGCTGCCGACGGCCACCACGTCCCGCTACCGACGGCTACCACATCCGCTACCGACGGCCACCACGTCCCGCTACCGACGGCCACCACATCCCGCTACCGACGGCCACCACGTCCCGCTCGATCCGCTACCGACGGCCACCACATCCCGCTACCGACGGCCACCACGTCCCGCTACCGACGGCCACCACATCCGCTACCGACGGCCACCACGTCCCGCTACCGACGGCCACCACATCCCGCTACCGACGGCCACCACGTCCCGCTACCGACGGCCACCACATCCCGCTACCGACGGCCACCACGTCCCGCTACCGACGGCCACCACATCCCGCTACCGACGGCCACCACATCCTGCTACGACGGCCACCACATCCTCCTGCCGACGGCCACCACGTCCCGCTACCGACGGCCACCACATCCCGCTACCGACGGCTACCACATCCTGCTACCGACGGCCACCACATCCTGCCGACGGCCACCACGTCCCGCTACCGACGGCCACCACATCCCGCTACCGACGGCCACCACGTCCCGCTACCGACGGCCACCACATCCCGCCGCCGACGGCCACCACATCCCGCTACCGACGGCCACCACGTCCCGCTACCGACGGCCACCACATCCCGCTACCGACGGCCACCACGTCCCGCTACCGACGGCCACCACATCCCGCTACCGACGGCCACCACATCCCGCTACCGACGGCCACCACATCCCGCTACCGACGGCCACCACATCCCGCTACCGACGGCCACCACATCCCGCTACCGACGGCCACCACGTCCCGCTACCGACGGCCACCACATCCCGCTACCGACGGCCACCACATCCCGCTACCGACGGCCACCACATCCCGCTACCGACGGCCACCACATCCCGCTACCGACGGCCACCACATCCCGCTACCGACGGCCACCACATCCCGCTACCGACGGCCACCACATCCCGCTACCGACGGCCACCACGTCCCGCTACCGACGGCCCACATCCTGCTACCGACAGCCACCACATCCCGCTACCGACGGCCACCACACCGACGGCCACCACATCCCGCTACCGACGGCCACCACATCCGCTACCGACGGCCACCACATCCCGCTACCGACGGCCACCACATCCCGCTGCCGACGGCTACCACGTCCGCTACCGACGGCCACCACATCCCGCTACCGACGGCCACCACGTCCTGCTACCGACGGCCACCACATCCCGCTACCGACAGCCACCACATCCCGCTGCCGACGGCCACCACATCCCGCTGCCGACGGCCACCACATCCCGCTGCCGACGGCTACCACGTCCCGCTACCGACGGCTACCACATCCCGCTACCGACGGCCACCACATCCCGCTACCGACGGCCACCACATCCCGCTACCGACGGCTACCACGTCCCGCTACCGACGGCCACCACATCCCGCTACCGACGGCTACCACATCCCGCTACCGACGGCCACCACATCCCGCTACCGACGGCCACCACATCCGCTACCGACGGCCACCACGTCCCGCTACCGACGGCCACCACGTCCCGCTACCGACGGCCACCACGTCCCGCTACCGACGGCCACCACATCCCGCTACCGACGGCCACCACGTCCCGCTACCGACGGCCACCACATCCCGCTACCGACGGCCACCACATCCCGCTACCGACGGCCACCACATCCCGCTACCGACGGCCACCACGTCCCTGCTGCCGACGGCCACCACATCCGCTACCGACGGCCACCACATCCCGCTACCGACAGCCACCACGTCCCGCTACCGACGGCCACCACATCCCGCTACCGACGGCCACCACATCCCGCTACCGACGGCCACCACATCCCGCTGCCGACGGCCACCACATCCCGCTGCCGACGGCCACCACATCCCGCTACCGACGGCCACCACATCCCGCTACCGACGGCCACCACGTCCCGCTACCGACGGCCACCACATCCCGCTACCGACGGCCACCACATCCCGCTACCGACGGCCACCACGTCCCGCTGCCGACGGCCACCACGTCCCGCTGCCGACGGCCACCACATCCGCTACCGACGGCCACCACGTCCCGCTACCGACGGCCACCACATCCCGCTACCGACGGCCACCACGTCCCGCTACCGACGGCCACCACGTCTCTGCCGACGGCTACCACGTCCTGCTACCGACGGCTACCACATCCCGCTACCGACGGCCACCACGTCCCGCTACCGACGGCCACCACATCCCGCTGCCGACGGCCACCACGTCCCGCTACCGACGGCCACCACGTCCCGCTACCGATGGCCACCACATCCCTCTACCGACGGCCACCACATCCCGCTACCGACAGCCACCACGTCCCGCTACCGACGGCCACCACATCCCGCTACCGACGGCCACCACATCCGCTGCCGACGGCCACCACGTCCCGCTACCGACGGCCACCACGTCCCGCTACCGACGGCCACCACATCCCGCTACCGACGGCCACCACATCCCGCTACCGACGGCCACCACATCCCGCTACCGACGGCCACCACATCCCGCTACCGACGGCCACCACATCCCGCTACCGACGGCCACCACATCCCGCTACCGACGGCCACCACATCCGCTACCGACGGCCACCACATCCCGCTGCCGACGGCCACCACATCCCGCTACCGACGGCCACCACATCCCGCTACCGACGGCCACCACATCCCGCTACCGACGGCCACCACATCCCGCTGCCGACGGCCACCACGTCCCGCTACCGACGGCCACCACATCCCGCTACCGACGGCCACCACATCCCGCTACCGACGGCCACCACATCCGCTACCGACGGCCACCACGTCCCGCTGCCGACGGCCACCACATCCCGCTACCGACGGCCACCACGTCCCGCTACCGACGGCCACCACATCCCGCTACCGACGGCCACCACATCCCGCTACCGACGGCCACCACATCCCGCTGCCGACGGCTACCACGTCCCGCTACCGACGGCCACCACATCCCGCTACCGACGGCCACCACATCCCGCTACCGACGGCCACCACATCCCGCTACCGACGGCCACCACATCCCGCTACCGACGGCCACCACATCCCGCTACCGACGGCCACCACATCCCGCTACCGACGGCCACCACATCCCGCTACCGACGGCCACCACATCCCGCTACCGACGGCCACTACGTCCGCTACCGACGGCCACCACGTCCCGCTACCGACGGCCACCACGTCCCGCTACCGACGGCCACCACGTCCCGCTACCGACGGCCACCACATCCCGCTACCGACGGCCACCACATCCCGCTACCGACGGCCACCACATCCCGCTACCGACGGCCACCACATCCCGCTACCGACGGCCACCACATCCCGCTACCGACGGCCACCACATCCCGCTACCGACGGCCACCACGTCCCGCTACCGACGGCCACCACATCCCGCTACCGACGGCCACCACATCCCGCTGCCGACGGCCACCACGTCCCGCTACCGACGGCCACCACATCCCGCTACCGACGGCCACCACGTCCCGCTACCGACGGCCACCACATCCCGCTACCGACGGCCACCACATCCCGCTACCGACGGCCACCACATCCGCTGCCGACGGCCACCACATCCCGCTGCCGACGGCCACCACGTCCCGCTACCGACGGCCACCACGTCCCGCTACCGACGGCCACCACATCCCGCTACCGACGGCCACCACGTCCCGCTACCGACGGCCTACCACGTCCCGCTACCGACGGCCACCACATCCCGCTACCGACGGCCACCACGTCCCGCTACCGACGGCCACCACATCCCGCTACCGACGGCCACCACGTCCCGCTACCGACAGCCACCACATCCCGCTACCGACGGCCACCACGTCCCGCTACCGACGGCCACCACATCCCGCTACCGACGGCCACTCACGTCCCGCTACCGACGGCCACCACATCCCGCTACCGACGGCCACCACGTCCCGCTACCGACGGCCACCACATCCCGCTGCCGACGGCCACCACATCCCGCTACCGACGGCCACCACGTCCCGCTACCGACGGCCACCACGTCCCGCTACCGACGGCCACCACATCCCGCTACCGACAGCTACCACATCCCGCTACCGACGGCCACCACGTCCCGCTACCGACAGCCACCACATCCCGCTACCGACGGCCACCACGTCCGCTACCGACGGCCACCACATCCCGCTACCGACGGCTACCACCACCACGTCCGCTACCGACAGCCACCACATCCCGCTACCGACGGCCACCACGTCCCGCTACCGACGGCCACCACATCCCGCTACCGACGGCTACCACGTCCCGCTACCGACGGCCACCACATCCCGCTACCGACAGCCACCACGTCCCGCTACCGACGGCCACCACATCCCGCTACCGACGGCCACCACGTCCCGCTACCGACGGCCACCACGTCCCGCTACCGACGGCCACCACATCCCTCTACCGATGGCTACCACGTCCCTCTACCGACGGCCACCACATCCCTCTACCGACGGCCACCACGTCCCTCTACCGACGGCCACCACATCCCGCTACCGACGGCCATCACGTCCCGCTACCGACGGCCACCACATCCCGCTACCGACGGCCACCACGTCCCTCTACCGACGGCCACCACATCCCTCTACCGATGGCCACCACATCCCTCTACCGACGGCCACCACATCCCGCTACCGACAGCCACCACATCCCGCTACCGACGGCCACCACATCCCGCTGCCGACGGCCACCACATCCCGCTACCGACGGCCACCACATCCCGCTACCGACGGCCACCACGTCCCGCTACCGACGGCCACCACATCCCTCTACCGACAGCCACCACGTCCCGCTACCGACGGCCACCACGTCCCGCTGCCGACGGCCACCACATCCCTCTACCGATGGCCACCACATCCCTCTACCGACGGCCACCACATCCCTCTACCGACAGCCACCACATCCCGCTACCGACGGCCACCACATCCCGCTGCCGACGGCCACCACATCCGCTGCCGACGGCCACCACATCCCGCTACCGACGGCCACCACGTCCCGCTACCGACGGCCACCACATCCCTCTACCGACAGCCACCACGTCCCGCTACCGACGGCCACCACGTCCCGCTGCCGACGGCGACCGCATCCGCTGCCGACGGCCACCACATCCCGCTACGACGGCCACCCATCCCGCTACCGACGGCCACCACATCCCGCTACCGACGGCCACCACATCCCGCTGCCGACGGCCACCACATCCGCTGCCGACGGCCACCACATCCCGCTGCCGACGGCCACCACATCCCGCTACCGACGGCCACCACATCCCGCTGCCGACGGCCACCACATCCCGCTGCCGACGGCCACCACATCCCGCTACCGACGGCCACCACATCCCTCTACCGACGGCCACCACATCCCGCTACCGACGGCCACCACATCCCGCTACCGACGGCCACCACATCCCGCTGCCGACGGCCACCACATCCCGCTACCGACGGCCACCACATCCCGCTGCCGACGGCCACCACATCCGCTACCGACGGCCACCACATCCCGCTACCGACAGCCACCACGTCCCGCTACCGACGGCCACCACATCCCGCTGCCGACGGCCACCACATCCCGCTACCGACGGCCACCACGTCCCGCTACCGACGGCCACCACATCCCGCTGCCGACGGCCACCACGTCCCGCTACCGACGGCCACCACATCCCGCTACCGACAGCCACCACGTCCCGCTGCCGACGGCCACCACATCCCGCTACCGACGGCCACCACATCCCGCTACCGACGGCCACCACATCCCGCTACCGACAGCCACCACGTCCCTCTACCGACGGCCACCACATCCCGCTACCGACGGCCACCACGTCCCGCTACCGACGGCCACCACATCCCGCTACCGACGGCCACCACATCCCGCTACCGACAGCCACCACGTCCCTCTACCGACAGCCACCACATCCCGCTGCCGACGGCCACCACATCCCGCTACCGACGGCCACCACATCCCGCTACCGACGGCCACCACGTCCCGCTACCGACGGCCATCACGTCCCGCTACCGACGGCCACCACATCCCGCTGCCGACGGCCACCACATCCCGCTACCGACGGCCACCACATCCCGCTACCGACGGCCATCACGTCCCGCTACCGACGGCCACCACATCCCGCTGCCGACGGCCACCACATCCCGCTACCGACGGCCACCACGTCCCGCTACCGACGGCCACCACATCCCGCTGCCGACGGCCACCACATCCCGCTATCGACGGCCACCACGTCCCTGAGTGAAGAAGTTCGAACGGGAAACGTCGTCACAAAAAAATATTAGTACGGTTTCAAAGGCGTGACGGTCGGACCGGACCGGGTAGCTCAGATGAGCGTCTGTTCCATACACACGGGAGTAGACCCGCTCAGTTGAGCGTCTGTTCCATGCATACGGGAGTAGACCGGCTTGGGCTTCGCCCCAGCCTGTAGCAACGTATTGTGCCTGGTGCCATGTCCTGCCACCACAGAGAAGGCCGGTATCGTCCACCTGCGCTGTCAGCGCAGCAGAGGGAGCAGAGGGCAAGGTAACCAAACGACAGATAAGGTCAGTGCCGTCCACCTGCACTGTCGACGCGGCAGAGGAGCAGAGACAAGGTAACCAAACGACAGATGTCAGTGCCGTCTACCTGCGCTGTCGACGCGGCAGAAGGAGCAGAGGCAAGGTAACCAAACGAAAGATAAGGTCAGTGCCGTCCACCTGCACTGTCAGCGCAGCAGAGGGAGCAGAGGGCAAGGTACCCAAACGACAGATAAGGTCAGTGCCGTCCACCTGCACTGTCAGCGCAGCAGAGGGAGAAAAAAAAAAAAAAAACACAGATGTCAGTGCCGTCCACCTGCACTGTCAGCGCAGCAGAGGGAGCAGAGACAAGGTAACCAAACGACAGATAAGGTCAGTGCCGTCCACCTGCACTGTCAGCGCAGCAGAGGGAGCAGAGACAAGGTAACCAAACGACAGATAAGGTCAGTGCCGTCCACCTGCACTGTCAGCGCAGCAGAGGGAGCAGAGGGCAAGGTAACCAAACGACAGATAAGGTCAGTGCCGTCCACCTGCACTGTCAGCGCAGCAGAGGGAGCAGAGGGCAAGGTACCCAAACGACAGATAAGGTCAGTGCCGTCCACCTGCACTGTCAGCGCAGCAGAGGGAGCAGAGGGCAAGGTAACCAAACGACAGTGGGCTATTCATCTGCAGTTATTTCACGTCCCTCACAAAATAAAGTCACAAAGTCATAAAGTGTTCAGGTTTAATAACAGCCATAAGGACACATCGGAGTTAAGACTAGAAAAGTGAAGGTATTATAAGCCGATAAAAAGGATACTCAACACCCTACTTAATACTATGTACTAAATTCCAAAGAAACCATCTACCAACATCCCCACCTACCACAGCATCCTATCTACCTCCCAATATCAATCAACCTACCTATCTACCCTAGCATATCTAGCCCTGTTCACTTGACCTCGCGTTGCACACGCTTGATCGCTACGTACGCGTGACCACCTATATCAATCCCACCTCATCCACCCAATTTCACATCTTTCCACCATACATCTCAGAATTCAGATATAACATTAATGTACCCAGTAATGTATCCGACCTGCTTTTAATTACATCGTTCGTTCGTTGTTGAGTTTGGCCAGCCCGCCACCAGTTCGGTGATACAGGCTGTTTATGCATGCAGAGATGAAGATTATTTGAGAGCAGTGAACAGATATTGATGAGTTGAGTCGAAGTAGTGGTCCGGACGGTGTTGGAGTGGGTTAAGGGTGTATAGTTGGGGTGGGGGGGGGGGTCGGTCATCACAGTCCCAGTTAACATTGCAAGAACACGCATACACTGCCATGGGCCTTTTTCTTTTGTTTTTTTTTGTGTTAAAATATTTTATTGTTCTTCTTTCCTTGTTTGATATTTTTCCCACGTCAGTCTCAGTTAAAAGTGTAAACACGCATACAGATTCTCTTGGACTGTTTGATTGTTTTGGTTTTCTTTGTTTTTGTTTTTTCTTTCTTTCACGTTATGGAAAAAGTAGGGAGAGTAGGTGAAGGAGTTGTGAGGAGATTTTTCAATAAGGTGGATTTATGCTATATGGCGCGTCGACTACGTTGGTCATTTTGTGTGCATTCCATGTGGGACTCTCCACCACACCATCAGGCAGCAATTACATTTACCAACCAGCCTTTGAGCGACAACTTGTTGGCCGCATGACAACAGGGTCGTGGCGGCAATGCCGAGCGGTGCCAAATGATGGCCTGAGTCACCAGGTCACACCGCCAAGCACGCCTGACGGCTGGCGGCAGCATGCCGATCGGCGCCGCCCGACCAGCCTGATGCGCACCACCGTGCTGACTAACGTCTGCAGTCTGGCTCAGCTGTGAGTCGGTCACCTTCCCCGCTGTGAGTCGGCCGCCTTCCCCACTGTGAGTTGAGTTGGCCACCTTCCCCGCAGTGAGTCGGTCCCATTCTCCGCTGTGAGTCAGTCACATTCTCCGCTGTGAGTCGGTCACATTCTCCGCTGTGAGTCGGTCACCTTCTCCGATGTGAGTCGGTCACATTCTCCGCTGTGAGTCGGTCACATTCTCCGCTGTGAGTCGGTCACCTTCTCCGCTGTGAGTCGGTCACATTCTCCGCTGTGAGCCGGTCACATTCTCCGCTGTGAGTCGGTCACATTCCCCGCTGTGAGTCGGTCACATTCCCCGCTGTGAGTCGGTCACATTCTCCGATGTGAGTTGGTCACATTATCCGCTGTGAGTCGGTCACCTTCTACGCCGTGAGTCCGTCACTTCTGCAGCTGTGCTTATGGCATCCAAACCGACTCCCACATATACTATACAGCCTCCAAGCGCGCAAGACCTGGCTACAAACAACAGTTGGATATAAGGATTGTCATCGGAAGAATGGTTTTTGGGCCGGGGCCAGTTCAAACGATGCGCAGCCCAAAGATGCGCACATAGTAATGTAACATAGCCGGCGCGGCACCTGTCGCTCCAAAGGGCGTCCGTCGGTAACGCCAATACAGCGTACCGCTGCAGCTGCCGAGTTCTCACCTTTTCGTCGTCGAGCCGCCGCGACTGGTCGGTCATCAACGTCTGCAGCTGCTCCTTCTCGGCGCTGAGGGTGGCGGTGCGCTGCTTGTTGTGCTGGATGTTCTCCCTGCACTTCACCAGCAGCTCCTCCAGGTGACGCACCTTGTCTGTCGGCAGGCACGACGCCGGTCACACTCCAGACTTGTGGTGAGGCAGACGGGGAAGTGGCGGTGGACATGATGAGGGTGAGGGTGAGGTGAGGGTGAGGGTGAGGGTGAGGGTGAGGGTGAGGGTGAGGGTGAGAGTGAGAGTGAGAGTGAGTGAGGGTGAGTGTGAGGGTGGGGGTGGGGGTGGGGCTGGATGCCATGCAGCTAACGTGACTGTTTAGCGCCACCATGCACGGGACCACAATAGGACTGGAAGTGCAACAGCAATGCTAAGAAGTTGCCGATGAGGTGAGGGAAGTGTTGGCAGAACATGACAACCGTCGGTGGGTCAGGGGACGCGCTGATCAGACGAGGGATGCGTCAGCAATGCTGAAGAAACAGTCGGGCACACCGAGGGAAGCCTGTCCAGGCTCGGAAACAATCGCGCACACTGAGGGAAGGTTGTCCACGCTCGGAAACACTAGGGCACATTGAGGGAAGGCTGTCCGGGCTGAAGAAACAGTCGGGCATACTGAGGGAAGGTTGTCCAGGCTGAGGAAACAACCGGACATACTGAGGGAAGGCTGTCCAGGCTGGGGAAACACATCAGGTAGGTTGGTTGGTTAATTGTTCGTATTATGACTTGAGGCCTGCTCCGATCATGTACCATTGAATCCCCCTCCCCTCCCCTCGCTAGCGCCAAGCAGCCGCGGCGATGAGCAGCTGCAGGGGGGGGGGGGAGGCTGGAACCCACAACCCTTCAGTTGGGAGACGAACATCCTATCCGTAGACTACTCACCACCCCCCCACACATCAGGTTGAGGGGTTACGCCAGGTTAAAAAAAATCGGTCAGGTGAGGGAGTTGGTCAAATGGGTAGGAGTCGGTCGCACAGGAAGCGTTACAGATGAAAATATGAGACTGGACAGGACAGATAAGAATAAAAAGCAGGTCAGACAGAAAAGGCAAGAGTAGAGGTCGGTCCGGTTGGAAAGGTGAGAGAATGAATGGTCGATCAGACCGGGAAGATCAGTGAAGGAACCTTGATCAGCTAGAAGGAAGTGTGTAGGACAGAAGGGAGCCCTCAAGAGCGGGAGTGACTTGCTAGTAGTGACAACAGAGGACCGCGCCAGTTGCAGTACATGGTACGACGCATTGAGGCAAACACGAACACTCAGGCCGGAGGTAGGCGAGTAATGAGAATGGCTGAAATACTTTTATTTTATTTTCACCCAATTATTCTACGTCGAACACAACGAATTTAATCACCACATCTTCCTCACCCTAGCCATATAGCTTTGACAGCATTCCCACAAGCCTTGCAGTGGAATTATTGCGAGCGCACATTGTTTTCGTCGTCTGGAGCAGCTGCAGTCACGAATGTGACCGACCGATCCTGTGATGCACACTACGTCTACAGTCTACACCACCTGACACCACGGAACAACACCAAGGCTACACCACCCAATACCACGGAGAAAAACCACGTCTAAACCACCGGACACCACGGAAGAACAAAAAGAACACTGCGTTCCTTCACGACACACTCATCCAGCTTGCAATAGCGTCGCAAATTGCTCGCTCAGAATGTGGGAGGAAGCGGCCAGCCGCCAGTCGGCGAGGTAAGGCCGTGGACTGGCAATTATTCGGCTAAACGTTGGGCGTGGTGACTACAACGCCACGCCCCCTCATTTTCCCCTTCGATACCATGGAACGACCCACCACACTGTATGGGATGCCCGCAGCCCAGCCAGCGGTCAGCCGGGCGCGGTGTTCACCTGAGGTCGGGCGTCACACGGCTACACCGCTGTCAGCCGCGCCGACCGTGTCGTCACTGCTCGTCACGCCACAGGCAGTCATCGCCGTCACGTGGGAGCGGCGGCGGCGCGCTGAGCACGCGCCACCGGTACCAGAACAGCACCAGGATCCAGAACACCAGCACGCCGTCCAGCACAGCGCACAGGAACAGACTGCGACTGAGCGCGGCCATCGCGCCGCTTCCGCCTCTCTGGCCGGCGCGACGGCGGCCGCCAACCGACCCGGCCGGCCGATATAAATACCCCTCACCCCCCCCCCCCCCCCCCGCCCCTGGCGGCACCACCCGTGGCCGGCCGACCGCGGGGGGACGAGGAGCGGGAGCTGATGGGAGACAGGATGACTCTCAGGTGCTGGTGAGGGCCCTACCCAGGGACCACCATAGTGGCGGTTACTGTGATGAACGCAAGGTCAGTTATTGCTGCTGTTGCATGCTTATTATGTTATTGTTATTGTATGCTATTGTAATCCTCGTGGGATTGTGATGTAGACCACGACCGCAATGAGCTTCGACGAATAGAGAAGTCGAGGTCACGGTCAGAGTCAGAGTGTCGTTTTCGGTTTGGTGCTGGGTAAGGATGCAGGGCCCAGGGCTAGAGTCGCTGTACCAGTTCAGGCTGCGGGGTGATTTGTTGCTTTAGGGCGCCGCCTACTGGGTCATGTTGTACCCACCAGTTCTGGGTATGAGTGCAGGGCCAGGATGTTGGTACAGAGTCAGGGTACGAGGTTATGTTCAAGCAGCGGTTAGGGTTAGCATGGTGGAGCAGACCACCATCCTGGCTCAGCTTTTGATGCATAACAATGGCATAGCCAAGGCCGCACACATCTCATCTCTCCCGCCAACAAACCGCGGGGCCTCAGTGAATTTGTTTCGTTTTTGAATCACAATAACTTCGCGCGAGTTGTAGACCAGAAGGCCAATATACCTCCTGCCCCACACGTACGCAGCTGGTGGGGTCGGACAGACCAGCGGCGGCGGCGTGCCACACACCAGCAGCGACAGTCGGCGGGGACCCCGGGCCGCCACGGTCGGCGGGGACCCCGGGCCGCCACGGTCGGCGGGGACCCCGGGCCACCACGGTCGGCGGGGACCCCGGGCCGCCACGGTCGGTGGGGACCCCGGGCCGCCATGGTCGGAGCCCGACCGGCAGCGGCGCCAGCGCCAACGTCACCACTGTGGTTATTTATACGGCCGACGGCGGCGGCAGACGTCACCACTCACCGGCACCTGCCCGACACTGACCCAGCCGGCACCTGCCTCATACTGACCCAGCCGGCACCTGCCTCATACTGACCCAGCCGGCACCTGCCTCATACTGACCCAGCCGGCACCTGCCCGACACTGACCCAGCCGGCACCTGCCTCATACTGACCCAGCCGGCACCTGCCCGACACTGACCCAGCCGGCACCTGCCCGACACTGACCCAGCCGGCACCTGCCTCATACTGACCCAGCCGGCACCTGCCTCATACTGACCCAGCCGGCACCTGCCTCATACTGACCCGGCCTGCATCTGCTGGCTACGCTGGCTATGGCCTCAGCACCAGATGTACTGGTTATGCAGATGACAATGACGTTCATTCTCAAAGGAGATTTTCCCAGCCGTTTTTGTTGTTGCAACAATGCATGGAGAATGCCAGCGCATGCCAGCTCCGATACATGGACGAAGCTGGCATTTCAGCTCTGATCCATGGACGAAGCTGGCATTTCAGCTCCAATACACGGACCAAACTGGCAGTTCAGCTCCGATACACCGACCAAGCTGGCATTTCAACTCCAATACACGGACCAAACTGGCAGTTCAGTTCCAATACATGGACCAAGCTGGCATTTCAGCTCAGATACATTGACCAAGCTGGCAGTTCAGCTCCGATACATGGACCAAACTGGCATGTCAGCCCGCCGCTGGCGCACATACAACTTGGAACTGAAAAAAAAGACAATAAACATTGTCCTATAGAAGCGACACACGAAACCAGAACATGAATGAACGCAACTAGTGAAGGAGAGCGAAAAAAATCGTCATGGAGCAATGTGGACATAAAGGTTGGTCACCACCAGTCAGTATGCAACCATGTGTCGCGAAGATATACCCCACCCTCAATCGGCAAAGCATTACTTCCTCCCGGTGTTGGGTCCGGTGTGAGGACCGCCACAGTCCTAGTGCCCGCTTTAACACGCGCACTGGAGGGGGAGGGGGAAATCCGCCCACCCATCAGGTTTTCCGTACATAACTCCAGATTTTACCAGTCGATATACGCCATTGTTTGTGTACCTGCTTAGAAATGTCCGGCGCGTCTTTTAAAGTAAGAAAAACGGAAATCGATCGTCATTGTAGTTTAGGGGCGCATCGACTGCATAGGTCATACAGCGCTCATAAGATTCTTACAGATAGTCCGCCACCCACCCTATTGAGGACTCGGGCTGCTTCTCACCTCCCGACTGAGGAGTCGGGCCGTGGGCTCGTCACACGTCTCCGAGAGAGACACGAAGTCGCCGAAGGACGACATGCGGTCAGCGCCACGGGCGCGGGCGTCCGCCGCCGCCAGGGGGGTCAGGGTGTCGGCCACGTCGGACACCATGCACACCTTGGCCGCCGTGTCGCTGAGTCCGTCCGAACATTTGTCCAGTTAGGGGCCGTTAAAGTCAAAACATTTCGTAGCGCCAGATCACAAAAATCGGTGCTGATGCGCTTGCCGTATATTGGCACAAGGGAAGTGTTCTTGGTAACACTAGGGACTTGTTTGATGTATATTGTTATGCTATATGGTTTCAAGGTCATGTTAGGTCACCGAGGTCAAGTCAGGTCAAGTTCATGACAGGTTAATGGAACCAAACTTGGTCAAATGGAATGTTGTCATAAACGCGAATGACTGTCATGCGATTGATGTCGCTTTGCATGTTACTCCCTGCACATCCTGAAAACTAATGTTTGTCATTGTGTACCTAAGCGTTTCCATACTTTATTCATGTATTTCACTCCTTTCTTCGTGAAGCCGATTGCGCCGAGCTGCCCGACGGAGCGGTCGGGCGGGCGGCCCGGTTCCGGTAACTGGAACAGGTAACTGACCTGATAAAGTACTGCTATATGGGTGACCTGAGGTCAAATGCCGGGTCTAGCATCTGTATTGCATCATTAGTAATGTCCAAAACATTATTGATGCCAATTTTGGAGCATTTAAACACAATCGCAGCGATCCGTAACATTGACAAGCCAAGCCACGCAAAGCAAGACAATTTTGACATATGCGACCTCATTTGACCTTGAAGATATTGACCTAAGGTCATAAAATTTGCACACAATAGAGTTCACTACCGTACCCATGCACCCTACGAATTTCGTTACTACAGCTTTAATAGGAGCCAAGATCTTAGGGGCGGGGGCGGAATCCGCCCCCCCCCCCTCCAGTGCGCGTAATTTTCTGAGTCCCTCCAGGGCGCGTGTCAAAACCCTCAGCTTACTATACTTCGAGTTACAGGCGCGTTACAATTCCGACCGCATACTTGACAATATAGTAGAATATAGGTCTCTTGGAAGGAGTCGTAAATGAACTTCACGGTCACTGCTGATATTGCGCATAACAGCTATGTCAGCAGCTTCATTTCCAGAAAATTCGACATGGCTGGGAATCCAGCAAAAGACGATATTTCTGTCGATGTCATGCAGGGATTCGACGACTCGGATAATCCTGTGGACAAGTCTGTAATCATGGTTGAAGGCTTTCAATGTTCAGAGCCTGCTCAGTGTCTGTGAAAACCAAGTGCTTTGTGGACTGGTCTTCCTGCATAAATAGTGCTTGGAGAATAGCATACAATTCAGGAGCAAAAATAGATGTGTGAATCGGTAAAAAAAAAGACCGAACACCGTGTCGACTGACAACAGCGCATCCAACACCAGAAACGGACTTGGAACCGCCTGTGTAAACCCGCGAGAAATCGTGATATATTTATTTTTCATGCCAACGTGCGGGGTTCCTCCGGGTTTATATGACCTTTCTTTGTACAGGGCAAAGTGACGTCAATTTGTACTGGGACAACCTGCCAAGGGGGAGTTCTCGGAGTAATAGCACATGCCACACAACCCGGTGTAATATTACAGTTACGGAGGGTCGAGGCCATGCGAATGGAAAACGGTAATCCACGTTGATTATGGGTCCTTTGAAATGGACTTGAAGTTCCGAGAATATCCACTGATAGGCTTGATGTTTCCGGTTTTTGGCGACATTGCATGCATACCTCGCCGCCAATAATTTTAGGCGCAGCGCAAGAGGAAGTTCGTTTTCCTCTGCCATTACACTATCAGCCGGTGAAGTACGAAAGGTTCCAGTAGCAATGCGAAGAGCTGCATTGTGTATTACATCAAGACGACGTGTCGTTGTGGCACGTGCCCCCTCATAAATCAAACAGCCATAGTAAATGCTAGAACGCGCAAGAGATCGGTACATAAGAAGTAAGATATATATATCTGTGCCATACGAACATCTGGAAACAGAACTCATCACTTGCAGCCTCTTTGTGCATTTCTGCGCAAGGTCGTTGATATGGGTGCTGCATGCTAATCGGTGGTCAATCCACACACCGAGAAACTTGGCAGCTGGTTTGAATGGAATACGGCTTCCGTTCATTATAATCACGGGGTCGGTGCAAGAACGTTTGCGGCAGAAGTGAACAACGATGGTTTCGGTGTGGACATAGCGAAACCGGTTTTGTCACACCAATCCTCCTTCCGGACAGCCAGCTGGAGTTGTCTCTCTACCGCCTGCACAGTGGGTGAAGAACACCAAACGGCAAAATAATATACGAATAGTGCTTTCCCTATGGAAGTTGACAATGAGGAACCCACATCGTTGATGACAATAGCAAACAATGTGACTCAGTATACTTCCCTGCAGAACTCCGTAAACTTGTTGGAATGTGCCGGAGAGGAAATCTCCTACTCTGACACGAAAAGTTCTTTCTCAGAAAATGTGTGGGAAAAAAACTCCATGGGGCCTCTCATACCCATGTGGTGCAACGTCATGAGAATACCGTGTCGCCATGAGGCATCATATGTTCCGTCAATATCGAAAAATTCACAGCTGCATGGCATTGCTTCCTAAAACTGGAGCGAACAACGGAATCGAGTGTCAAAACGTGATCAGGCGTGGTGCGATATTCTCGGAAGCCATTCTGTATCATAGTGAGGAAATTGCTACGTTCTAAAAACCCCATTGGTTGGACATTCACATTTTTTTCAAACAACCTACATGAAGAGCAAGTGAACGGGATGGGACGATAATGCAGTGCGTCCTTATCGGTTTTATTTGGCTTGCGTATATGCATTACGATTGCTTTCGGCCACGAAGATGGAAATGTGCTTGTTGTCCATATGTCATTTAGTCATTTAGGGCTTTCAGGGGTTTGCCTAAAGCTGTTGCTGGAAGACCTTTAATAACATCAGTATACAATGTGTCCGGGGTCTCAGCGACGCTCTTCAAAGTGCTGCAGTAAGGTCGGAAATTTAAAAAAAATGGAATACTTCATAGAATAAAAATGGAATACTAAAAATGGAATAAAATGGAATACTTCAAGGTCTGTAGTGGAAAAATAAAGAGGACACTCCTCTCACCGAGCCTTGAAAGCCGAGAAGCGCACGCTACTACTGCTTTTTTTATTTCGAGCTGATAAATCTCGTCCTATCTTGTCAGATACTTCTTCCCGGTCCATGATGTCTCGTCCAGCCATGTGTAAGGTGGGAGTGGAAGTGTGGTATACCTTCCAGACGAGCGCTTTATGCGGGACCATACAGATGACAATGATGTGGAACGATTTAACGTGTTGACGTACGCTTTCCATGAATCTCATTTTGCTTTGGTGATGGTACGCCTAGCGCATGCCCGTACTTTGCGGAAAGCTATTACATTTGAGGTACAACTATTTATATTAAAGGTACGAAGCGCCCTACTCCTGGCACACAAAGCCTCTCGGCACCTTACCGACCACCAGGGGACGGGTACTCGAAGTGATGTTCCTGATGAGCGAGGGATGTGCCGCTGGGCACTCTACACAGTTGCCGTCGTGAATGTCCCCACAGAAACAACAGATTCATCGGAATAGTCACGAAGTCTATTCTCGAGATTTGTTTGGAATGAATCCCAATCGGCTCGGCTAAAAATTCACTTGGCAGGTCGTCGGCTTACAGCAACACGGCTAATAAAACCAGATTAAACAGGGAAATGGTCACTATTACACGGATCACACTCTATGGATCATTATAGAAAAGGTACAATTTCTGGACTACAGAGGGTACGATCCAGCAAAAAGGTCCGCCCCGTTGACAATGTAAAATGTCTTGGCGTTCCTATGCTGAAGACAGAGTGGGGAATCTCGTATAAAACGTTCAGTTTCACGTTCACGGCTAGTGGTCATGGTTGAGCCCTCAAGAGGATGATGGGCGTTAAAATCTCCGCACACCATCACCGGTGGCGTGAGCTGCCCCCACCAATTGAGACGGCTCAGAAAGTGCCAAATACCGGGTTAGACCAGTGTCAGTCACCGTGTCAGACTAGTGCCAAGCACCGGATTAGACAATGTCAGCCACCGTGTTGGACCAGTGCCAGTCGCCGGGTTAAACCAGTGTTCGCTACCAGGCTCGAATTACTTCAGCGAGCTGCTCCCCAGCCCACTGGCGGCGCCACCAGCGGCCCTTCGGTGACCGATCTTACACAATCGCAGTGGCGCCCTGTACGGCCGCACAGGGTGCAGACCAGCGGTGTACGGTCACACAGGGCTCAGACCAGCGGTGTACGGCCGCACAGGGTGCAGACCAGCGGTGTACGGTCACACAGGGCTCAGACCAGCGGTGTACGGCCGCACAGGGTGCAGACCAGCGGTGGGTACGGCCGCACAGGGTGAACAGGGCTCAGACCAGCGGTGTACGGCCGCACAGGGTGCAGACCAGCGGTGACGGCTACACAGGGCTCAGACCAGCGGTGTACGGCCGCACAGGGTGCAGACCAGCGGTACGGCCGAACGACCGCGGTGTCGGCCGCACGGGTGCACCAGCGGTGTACGGTCCGGGCTCGACCAGCGGTGTCGGCCGCACAGGGTGCAGACCAGCGGTGTACGGTCACACAGGGCTCAGACCAGCGGTGTACGGTCACACAGGGCTCAGACCAGCGGTACGGCTACACGGGCTCGACCAGCGGTGTCGGCCGCCGGGGCTCAGACCAGCGGTGTCGGGGGGCGACAGCGGTGTACGGTCACACAGGGCTCAGACCAGCGGTGTACGGCCGCACAGGGCTCAGACCAGCGGTGTACGGCCGCACAGGGTGCAGACCAGCGGTGTACGGCCGCACAGGGTGCAGACCAGCGGTGTACGGTCACACAGGGCTCAGACCAGCGGTGTACGGCCACACAGGGCTCAGACCAGCGGTGTACGGCCACACAGGGCTCAGACCAGCGGTCGGCCGCACAGGGTGCAGACCAGCGGTGTACGGCCGCACAGGGTGCAGACCGGGACGGCCGCACAGTACGGCCACACAGGCTCAGACCAGCGGGTACGGGGCAGACCAGCGGTGTACGGCCGCACAGGGTGCAGACCAGCGGTGTACGGCCGCACAGGGCTCAGACCAGCGGTGTACGGCCGCACAGGGTGCAGACCAGCGGTGTACGGCCGCACAGGGCTCAGACCAGCGGTGTACGGCCGCACAGGGTGCAGACCAGCGGTGTACGGCCACACAGGGCTCAGACCAGCGGTGTACGGCCACACAGGGCTCAGACCAGCGGTGTACGGCCGCACAGGGTGCAGACCAGCGGTGTACGGCCACACAGGGCTCAGACCAGCGGACGGCCGCACGGGCTCGACCAGCGGTGCGGCCACACAGGGCTCAGACCAGCGGTGTACGGCCGCACAGGGTGCAGACCAGCGGTGCACGGCCACACAGGGCTCAGACCAGCGGTGTACAGCCGCACAGGATGCAGACCAGCCCTGTCGGCAGCCCACCACGCTCACCACCCACCTCTGAGCTGGCTGGAGTCGTCTGCAGACGGGGTGGCGGCTCCCGTGCAGGCCGGACTGCCGCCGTTGGCAGCGGGCGCCGCCGCGTCCGCCTCATCCGGCCGGCCGTCCCGCAGCAGCTGCACCTGGCCACCACGTGCAACGTGACCGGTCAGACGGCCCACCGTGCACGCCACGCACCGCGACTGACCTCAGGCCACCGGGCGTGACGTCACCGGTCAGACGGCCCACTGTGCACACCACGCACCGCGAGTGACCTCACAGGCGACGGCCCATATTAGATGCACACACAGCATCAGAATATGAGACGGCATGCTGACCGGAGGGTTGTGGGTTCGAGTCCCACCTGCGGTTGACTCCCCCCCCCCCCCATGAGTAAGCGAGCAGGTTGGCGACGCTCGTATGAGCACAGCAGTTGACGTGTCACAATACCCAATAATCGACCAATAACCAGCTGACACAGCACATACCGCAGCGTGATATCATGGCGTGATAGCACAAGCAAAACTGGATTAAGATCACGCATCAAAACCTATTTGTGATGCTTAATGACAGAGGATCACGATATTGCCCATTTTATTCAGATACCTGTCAGAACGTCATGGACATTATTATAACTTGGCATGATTGTGCGTGCTCAGTTACTTTAGGGGGGCTTTAGGTTATCATGCCACCGAAGTGTCCTGGTTAACCATACTATCCAGTTGTTTAGCGCATGCAGCTTCTACATTTGGTCATTCCGGCAGTCTGAGCGCTTCGCTACCGCATGGCGCCTATGGCTTGGTGGGTGGGGGTTGTGTCATAAGATCTACAATGGAATGGTGTAGCTCAGCCATAATGAGCCACGACAGCTCCAAAGTTAACGTATGCCCACGCTAGGGACGGAGACACTTCCAACACGTCACTCCCCAGACACGCCACTAGGCTGTGCCGCCTTACCTATTGCCAGGCAAGGAAAATGAGCAGGTAGACAGCGGACAGGTGGACGAGTTTTGCACAGTGGACGGACATACGCCATAGCGGTGACCCCACACGCGCTGCACGGCCACAACAGTTAGGGGGGGGGGGACCTTCAACATTAAATAGCTCATTTGACATGCACGACACACGAGCCGAGACCGGCGTGCGGGCAGCAGTCAGACCGGCGTGCGGGAGCTGGGCAACACGCCATGCAGGGGCCGTGCACAGGCACTGCACGCAACGACGCTACAGGATAGCGCACGCTCGGGCGGTGCGGCTGAGGCCAAACATTGGTGCACATCCAGCAGTCACGACAACAAAACAGCACGTGCGACTTCCAGCCACCAATGAGCCGATCTGGCGAGGTGGGCAGCCACTGGCCAGTCAGACCGCTGCGCGCATGCGCCACATATGGCCGTTGAGTTGTATTAGGTAGTTCAGAGGACATTGCGTGATGACCTGTCGCCTTGAGTTGTATCAGCAGGTGGTTCAGAGGGCAGTGCGTGATGGGCCTGTCTGGACCTCCTGTCGGTGGCATGGACACCAACTGAACGGCACGCGAGAGCACCGGAGGCAAACACGATCGACACGACAATACACAGGTAAATGCCGGAAGCGATAGAGAGCAGGGAATGGCCAGAGCGGGGGCAAGGGAAGAGGAGGCGAAGCGAGGGCGGGATTGACACTACACACCGGGCAGCCGACTAGAGGCGCTGCGTCGGGTGACGAACTGTGCAGAGTGAGAACAACAGCGAGGCAGAGGGGTGAGTGCCGGACCGCCGGCCGTGAGCCGGTCGTCGGCGTGTTGAAGCGAGCCTGTACAGGCCACGCAGTGAGAGAACAACAGCGAGGTAGCGGTGGGGTGAGAGCGACTGAACCGACGGACGTCAGTGGTGATGATGCGCAGAAGCTAGCATGTGCCGACCCCTGCCTGCCCCAGAGGCTAGACGGGAGGCAACCGCAAGGTGCCACGAGGCCGGGTACCTTCATGTTGAGCAGCTTGACCAGCTCGTCCCTCTCCTCGAGGTCAGTGCGCAGCGCCTCCTCCAGATGAGCCTTGGCCTGCTGCTCCAGGCTACACTGTTCGCTCAGCTCCGACACACGCCGCTGCGCGTGCTCCTCACACTCCTTCACACTGGTCTGCACACGAGCGGGGGCGGCCCGTGAGCCGAACAGACCGCCAAACGACACACTCATCGCAACTGGTCTGACTGCGAGCACCGCTCACACTGGCGTGGCCACCGGTACCCCTGACACTAGTGTGGCCACCGGTACCCCTGACACTGGTGCGGCCAATGGTACCCCTGACACTGGTGTGGCCAACAGTACCCTGACACTGGTATTGCCACCGGTACCCCTGACACTGGTATGGCCACCGGTACCCCTGACACTGGTGCGGCCAATGGTACCCCTGACACTGGTGTGTCCAACGGTACCCTGACACTGGTATGGCCACCGGTACCCCTGACACTGGTGCGGCCAATGGTACCCCTGACACTGGTGTGGCCAACAGTACCCTGACACTAGTATTGCCACCGGTACCCCTGACACTGGTGTGGCCACCGGTACCCCTGACACTGGTGTGGTTGTTGGTTGGTTATTGGTTTTACGACACGTCGACCGTTGAGTCATATAGCGTCGCCAATCTCTCACGCCGATTGGTCGTGGGCGAAGAGTAGCGACAGGTGAGATTCGAACCCACAATCTTTCGATTGTGAGACGAGCATTTTACCCCTAGACCACTCGTCCCCGACACTGGTGTGGCCAACCGTACCCTGACACTGGTGTGGCCACCGGTACCCCTGACACTGGCATAGCCAACAGTACCCTGACACTGGTGTGGCCAACAGTACCCTGACACTGGTGTGGCCAACAGTACTCTGACACTGGTGTGGCCAACAGTACCCTGACACTGGTGTGGCCAACGGTACCCCTGACACTGGTGTGGCCAACAGTACCCTGACACTGGTGCGGCCAACGGTACCCCTGACACTGGTATTGCCACCGGTACCCCTGACACTGGTGTGGCCAACAGTACCACTGAAACTGGTGTGGTCACAGGTACCCCTGACACTGGTATGGCCACCGGTACCCCTGACACTGGTGTGGTCACAGGCACCCTTGACACTGGCATAGCCAACAGTACCGCTGACACTGGTGTGGTCACAGGTATCCTTGACACTGGCATAGCCAACAGTACCCCTGAAACTGGTGTGGTCACAGGTACCCCTGACACTGGTGTGGCCAACGGTACCCCTGACACTGGTGTGGCCAACAGTACCCCTGAAACTGGTGTGGTCACAGGTACCCCTGAAACTGGTGCGCCTAACGATACCCCGACACTGGTGCGGCCAACAGTACCCCTGATATTGGTGCGGCTACTGATACCACCACACCCTGAGAGTGGCTGCGAATCGCCACGGTCCCACCTCACTCCATGGAGGCGTGGACACGTACTGATGCGTCTACCCCTGATGCCCACTGCCCCTGTCCGGCCCCGGCCGCAGTGGGCAGTGCCCGAACTAGTCCCGGCCGCAGTGGGCACTGGCCGGCCCAGTCCCGACCGCATATATCCGGGACCGACGGACAAAAGCAGGGGGATGATCCCAAGTCAGACAGCGCAGTGTTAGGGAGTGGCCAACTGTGGCCAGGGAGTCAGGGAGTGGCTAACATCGGACGTGACACCCATGCACAGCCGTGAAGGCAGTGAGTTAAACGCCCTCAGGTCTGCCTTCTTCGCGGGGGAATATGCCTCAGACGCCTGCCGTGTGTTCCCAGTGTTGGCCTGTACAGTGACGGCTGACAGACGGCTGACAGACAGACGGCTGACAGACGGCTGACAGACGGCTGACAGACGGCACCAGTAAGTGACGTGCGGCACAGCTTAAGCCAGCGCACTGTGAGACTGTGCCACACCACCGGTCGACCACCACTGGACAGGACAGCACAACCGAGACATCTCACTACACCCCAGCGGCAGACAACTACCAACGGTGGCCGTCCTGCAGATGACTGCAGTTCGACAGCTTCAATAAAGTTTCTCAGGGAAAACAGAGGCACCATACAGTATAAATACTTACAACTTCTGGACCTCAAAGACAACTGGCGGGAAAACCTTCCGGAAATGAGAATACCTCCTTACTTTAATGGCCAAGGTCATTCGGCTGCCTAAATATAACCCTATCAATCGATTGGTGGGTGAGTAGCATTTGTTCGATAAGCAGCTGCTTCAGCAGACGCCACACGTGCGATTACTCCCATATACTCCCGTCCAGTGCGCCCAGCAGCGCCCATTCAGTCTTGTCTGGCTGTTAGACGCCCATGTCGGCGTTAGTACTCATTCACCCGATATAGTACATACAACCGGTGATGCAGTAAGTCTAGCTACCGCACCACGCAGCTGGACCTTAACCAACTGACACATGCACAGGAGTGGCAAGATGGACCGTTAGTGGCAAAGCAGGTTAGTGTTCACGACATCAGCAGCATGAGTGCATCAAAACAGCCACACCATGTTTCATTACAGATGGGCTGTACAACAGCTCAGCCGGACACCAGGTACATCAGGTACAACAACTGCTGAATTGCACCCCATCTCACCCCAAACAACGCATGTGTGGCCGCGCTTTGAATCCATTCTACAAGCATGAGAGTGCGCACACACATACGCAAACACATGCGCACACAAGGACCACAGAACACACCACACCACAAGCTACAGTGCGCGCGCGCACACACACCACACGCATACGCACACGAGAATCACATAACCTCTTCCATTCTCCTACATACACGGGAGGACCATAGAACCTCTTCTTTTCTTCCTAAATACAACGCGGAAAACACCAGACCATTTTCATCTATCCCCAACACACAATGGATAACCCAGTTTCTTTTATTATCTGGATCTCTTCTCTTCTACGAAAAACCCACACTGGAGAGCCACAAAGCCGCTTTCCTCCCTGGCAAACCTACACTGGAGAACTACAAAGCCGCTTCCCTTCCACACATACACATACTGGAGAACCACAAACCCTCTTCCCTTTCCTGCATACACACACACTGGAGAACCACAAAGCTGCTTCCCTTTCCCACATACACATACTGGAGAACCACAAAGCCGCTTCACTCCCTCGCTTACACACACTGGAGAACCACAGAGCTGCTTCCTTTCCCCGCTTACACACACACTGGAGAACCACAAAGCTTCTTCCTTTCCCTGCATACACAAACTGGAGAACCGCAAAGCCACTTCCCTTCTCCGAATACACACATTGGAAAACCCCACATCCGCTTCACTTCCCCGCATACACACACACTGGAGAACCACAAAGCCGCTTCCCTTCCCCGCCAACACACACCGGCGAACCTCAGAACATCTTCCCTTCCCCCGAAGGCAGACACCAGTACATAGTGCAGCAATATGCGCCTCCGTGGCTGGCCAGTGCAGCCATATGCTCCGCCTCACATTTCAGCACAACTGTCGAAGGACACAGCCGCTTCCAGGGGTCATTCAGCACATGTAGCAGCCAGGTAGTCGCATACATGCGCGGGCGTTGGCAACATCAAGTGATCACGGGGGAAGAGAAACAGGCAAGCTGACTGCAGGCCAATCACTGCCGTGTCGCACTTCGGGTGTCGTGCACGCATCCAGTGATGGGACAGGAGGGGAGGGAGCAGAACCAGTCCGGCGGCAACAACCGGCGTCAGGGACCAACGGTCGGCGGCAACACCTGGCGTCAGGGACCAGCGGTCGGCGGCAACACCTGGCGTCAGGGACCAGCGGTCGGCAGCAACACCTGGCGTCAGGGACCAGCGGTCGGCGGCAACACCTGGCGTCAGGGACCAGCGGTCGGCAGCAACACCTGGCGTCAGGGACCAGCGATCGGCGGCAACACCTGGCGTCAGGGACCAGCGGTCGGCGGCAACACCTGGCGTCAGGGACCAGCGATCGGCGGCAACACCTGGCGTCAGGGACCAGCGATCGGCGGCAACACCTGGCGTCAGGGACCAGCGATCGGCAGCAACACCTGGCGTCAGGGACCAGCGATCGGCGGCAACACCTGGCGTCAGGGACCAATGATCGGCGGCAACACCTGGCGTCAGAGGCCCCACGGACCACGGACCAGCGATCGAGGCGCTGCACTCACCCGCATCTTCTCATTTTCGTTCTCGAGGCTGTGGAAGGCGCGCGCGAGGTCCGCGTACCGGCCGCGGTACTTGCTGTACTTGGCGCGCATCCGCTGGTAGCCCTGCAGCATCTGCTCCTTGGAGACGGCGCCAAGACCGGCCGCCGAGCTGACCTCGCTGCCCGACTCGAGGTCGGCCTGCGGACGGGTCACGCGGCACGTGACCGGGGGTCCCGTCGGCGCCGGCTCCATCTGGCGGTGGGTGACGCGGTACGACAGCGGCGGGTACGGCGACGGCGTGCCACCCACGCCCAGTCGGCCGGTCACCGGTGAGCCCATGGTCGGCCGCCACCGCTGCCGTCCGCTCAGCCGCAGACAACGTCGGCACCGACAGTCTGCGGACGCATCACAGCCACAGCCGCAAACACACACGCCACACTCTACACCACTGACGTCAGTGACGAACACAGCCAACTGGCGAAATTTCCGCCGAGAACGTGACAAACGCCGGAAGGCGCCACCGTGTGCACGGCGTCAGCACTGGAGCGGAGCTGGCGGCGCGGCCATCGCTGCCGGTCCGATCCGATCACACTGCCGGTGAACACTTGTGCGGCCGGGCACGTGTTCCGACACACACCCTGGCGCCACTCTCCCGCCGCTGTCGACTGCACATCAGCCGGCAACGCCGCTAATGTCGGACAATAATTAAATAAGCGCCGTCGAGTCGAAATATGGTACCAGCGTATGGCACAGGGACTGGAGGCACTTGCGCAATTGTCATTCAGATACTTGGAGACGTGCTTTGAACAATAGAGCACGTGAAGCTCTGAACATTACAGCAGGTGCCATTGCAGACTGTATTTAACTTATTACAGCAGGTAAACACTCGGAGACAAACAAGGTCGCGGCTGACAGCTGATCTGGTACCCCACTCGTGAAACCAAGGGAAATTCGAGCGAATAGACAGGGCCACACAGCGCACAAGTGAAAGTTGGCGCTACCATGTTACAAATCAGCACGAGAACTGTGTGGCAGCTGCGGCGCACTGGAGGTGAATTAACACGTTAGTATCTAGGAAACCAGCACTTCCACACACTGCTGACAGAACGACTCTTCCAACTACTGCAACAGTCTACACTAAAGGCCACAACATGGCGATTGCTTTCCGCTTTCGCCATTTTACGTGTCATTGAGTTAGTCTATATCTAGTCTATATCGGACTTCCTTCTTCATGCTGTTGGGTCAGCGAGTATCTGAGAAAACGCACACCGTCCAGCATGCATCATTCTAAATGACAAAAATACTTAGGACAGCACACCCTTGGTAAAAAAAACACATGAGGTATTATGAAAATGTTATACACAACAAACGTTTACTTTGTACGGATTCCATGATCGTCCCTGTCGCACTGAAAAAAGAATGAAAGCAGGCTCAAGCAAACAAACAAACAAAATGACAAGAAGACTAACTGCAAAAACGTGAAGTTCCAAACACGAACAGCATACAAACAATTGGCTTACAAAATTATACAGAGACACACCTGGCTTTTATATCCTGTTATACGACAACATGGGAACGGCAAATCCTACTTGTTAAATTCTGCTCCAGTTTTCGCCTACACAGAAACCGAGCCTTTCCCCATCGAATGGCTTGGTCGGCTTGCCGGGGATCTTGGAAATGTCGGTCAGGAGTGGCCTCTGGCTACGTCGACACCGCGAAATGATGTCTGACCAGCAAGGCAACAAGATGTACACATGATGTACGGGTCAGATGGATCACCGTGCACTTTCGTCCATGACGATCGACGAGTGATGGTTATCCATGATAAGCAAAAACCTTTGAGGCAGAATACCTCAGTAGCGTCCAACCGATTTCTGCAGGCTTCATCCAGTCATACTGAGAAGCCCAGATCCAATTATATCGTCTGCCACTTCTCACATGAGGTACAGAGGCGTCATACACCACCTAATTTTGTCATATGAATCACGACACCCATAGGCAAGACTCAGTTTCCAGCTCAGCTGGACACCACTGATCTGATCTGTACTACCACTGATCTGAAGACCGGCCAACAGAACAACCGGCAACGCGGGCCAGCGAGAGATGACGTCAGCTGAACCAATAACAAGCTGGATAACCAGACACACCACGCAACTCATAACGACGGCTGGACACAGCTGCAACTGCAGACACTGCACCGAGGTACATTGGAGGGAAGGGTTATACCTGTATACCGCATCGATGTACACCGGGGACCGGGCTGCACCTGTACAGACACCGCACTAGCGTGTACCGGGGGTGGGGGTGGAAGTGGCACATCCGACTCAGGATTTCGCAAGTAGGCTGTTCATACACTTTTTTGGCGCCAAGAACATTATCCTCTTCAGAAAACTAATACTCTAATTTTGCTCACTTTGAGGATGAATGGTAAAGACATAAAAACATAAAGACATAAAGACATAAAAGACATAAAAGATCAGTGCAACTATGAGCCACTAGGGCCCTTCTTGGTTGCACTTTGTACACTGAACCAGTTGCCCACCAAATCTGCCAATCAACCCTCCCTGGAATACAGAAAAAACAAGCCCCCTATTCATATAATGATTGTCTATGCCGTTTTTAAAGATGTTCAGTGTGTTGCTACTGACAATTGTTCCTGGCAGCTGGTTCCAGTGTTCTACTACCCTGTTGGTGAAGAAAGACTGTCTTAACCTTGTCCTGCTGTGATTAACTTTAATTTTGAATTGATGACCTCTAATTGCATCATTTCTGTTAAATTCAAACATTTCCCTGAGATATCCCTGCTCCTGACCATGAACAAATTTAAAAACCTCGATGAGATCTCCTCTCAGCCTTCTATATCTAAGTGAAAACATATTCAATTTCTTCAATCTTTCCTCATATGCCAGGTTGCCTATACCATTAACCATTTGTGTTGCCCTCTTTTGTACTCTCTCTAAAAGCCAACAATCTTTCTCACAACTAGGGGACCAAGCTTGGACACAGTATTCCAAATGTGGCCTGACATATGCACAGTAAAGCTTCCTGATGACCTCCTCACTTTTGTATGACACATTCCTCTGTATCGCCCCAAGCATTATTAGTGCCTTCTTCCTGGCTTCTTTGGTCTGTTCTGATGCCCCCAATTTTGTGTTCAAAATAACACCTAAGTCCTTCTCCTGCTGAGTCACAGTTAGTACTTGGCCATCCATCAAGTATGGCGCCTTCATATGCTGCCTACCTACATGCATGACTTTGCACTTATCAAAATTAAACTTCATTTGCCATTTTTCGGACCACTTCACAAGCTCGTCTAAGTCGTTCTGCAGCACAACCTGCTCATTGTGCCCTGTTATTGCCCTAAAGATATTCAAATAATCCGCAAATTTCAAAACCTTACTGCTTAGGCCACATTCAATGCTATTCACAAATATAATGAACAACAGTGGCCCCAGTACCGACCCCTGAGGGACTCCACTAAGAACATTTTGCCATGATGACTTTGTACCATTAAGCATCACTCTCTGCTGTCTATCTGAAAGCCACAACTCAATCCATTTTAGGATGCTACCTGCAATGCCATGGACCTGAAGCTGCATCATTAACCGTTTATGGGGTACCTTGTCAAAGGCCTTACTAAAGTCAAGATATGCTACATCAACCTAATTTCCCTGATCAAATTGTTCTGTAGCAAAATTTAAAAAGTCCAAGAGATTTGTGAGACACGATCTCCCTTTTCTAAACCCATGTTGAGTATCTTGAATCAATCTGTTTCCTTCCAGAAAACTAACTATTCTATCTTTGATAATTGATTCGAGTACCTTGCAGACTAGGGATGTGAGGCTTACTGGCCTATAATTTTCAACTTTCCCTCTTTCTCCTTTCTTGAAAATAGGAACTACATTTGCCCTTTTCCAATCTGTTAGAATTTCATTTTGTGAAACTGATCTACAAAATATTATACTAAGTGGAATTGCCAGTTCCTTTTCAGCTTCCCGCAATACCCTAGCATAAATTCCATCAGGTCCTGCTGCCTTGTTTGGCTTTATTTTTCTGATATAATTGAAAACAACATCACTATCAATGAAATCAACATTGTGTATCTGATCACCTGTCACTGAACTGTGGTTCACGGTTGGCAAATTTGTCACATCCTCCACTGTAAACACTGATTTAAACTGCTTGGTCAGCTCCTCAACCACCTCACCATCCTCACTCAATATAGTCCCATTTACTTCCAGTGGACCAATTGTGCTTGAAACTTTACTTAGCTTGTAGAAACTAAATAACTTTTTACTGTCCGCATTACAGTTCCTAGCCAAATCCAATTCTTTTGCCCGCCTTGCTGCTCTGGTTTTCTGCTTCACAGCATCTCTAGCTTTTTGATACGACCTTAGATTTACGATATTGGAAGCTTTCTTAAATACTCTAAATGCATCTTTCTTAGCCTTAATTGATCTCCTCAAATCTGATGTAAGCCATGCTGGCTTTCCTACCTTTCTTTTGCGCCTTTGCTTTTGGGGGACATGTCTAATCTGAATTTCCCTCAAGTATGATTTGAACTTTTCCTACATTTCACAGGCATTTAAATAAAAAAATTATTCTTCCCATTTTATGGCACTTAAAGCCTGTCTCATGGAGTCAAAGTCTGCCCTGTTAAAATTTGGAATCTTTGCCAAGTTATCCTTGATTGTCCCTGCTATTTGTACCTTAAATCTCACTATGTTATGGTCACTTCTTCCCAGAGTTTCTCCTACAGTCAAGTCTTGAACTAAATCACTTAAATCTGAGAAGACAAGGTCCAAGAATGAGCCCTGCCTGGTTGGTTCCATTACAAACTGGTGTAAGAACAAGTCCTCTTCAAGGCATTTCCTAAACAGTTTACATGATGGGGAGCCAACACCAACATTTTCATATCCTTTTAGATTAAAGTCACCAAGAATAAGGCATTTCCTCTGAAAGTTTCTACTGATTTCCTCACAAATCACCTTATCGAGCTCCAGTTGCTGAGAATGTGGCAAGGTTCCTGATCGATACAAAGTACCGGGGGTGGGGGTGGAAGTGGCACATCCGACTCAGGATTTGGCAAGTAGGCTGTTCATACACTTTTTTGGCACCAAGAACATTATCCTCTTCAGAAAACTAATACTCTAATCTTACTCACTTTGAGGATGAATGGTGCTGTTTAACAATGAACTGCTTTCTGACGAAGCACTTAATATTCACTGGAAAGTGCAAACTGAGATTCTGATATCCCAGACATGAATACAAACATCCTCCCGTATCCGATTACCCAAACATTTTCCACTCTACATCCAGGTCTACAAAGCACAAATCCAATCTTGATCAGACACCACACACGGACAGCGACTGTTCGTGCCAGCCGCGAGGGCCGGCCGCTGGAGGTGCCGCTACGTACGAGCAGGTTGGTGCGGCGAGCGGCCGCGTGTCGAGGCGACTCGCTGACCGTCGACGAGGCGGTCGAGTTCTGGCGCAGACGAGCTCCGGTCGTTGTGAGCGGCGTGGAGGAAGCCGCCGGACAGCGCGACGACGTCGACTGGGACTCGGCTGTGGACCGGGTCGGCCACCGTCAGACCAGAGGAGCCGCAGGGGCGACACACGGCACGGCCACCGTCAGACCAGAGGAGCCGCAGGGGCGACACACGGCACGGCCACCGTCAGACCAGAGGAGCCGAAGGCCTGACACACGCCACGGCCACCGTCAGACCAGAGGAGCCGCAGGGGCGACACACGGCACGGCCACCGTCAGACCAGAGGAGCCGCAGGGGCGACACACGGCACGGCCACCGTCAGACCAGAGGAGCCGCAGGGGCGACACACGCCACGGCCACTGCCAGACCAGAGGAGCCGCAGGGGCGACACACGCCACGGCCACCGTCAGACCAGAGGAGCCGCAGGGGCGACACACGGCACGGCCACCGTCAGACCAGAGGAGCCGCAGGGGCGACACACGGCACGGCCACCGTCAGACCAGAGGAGCCGCAGGGGCGACACACGGCACGGCCACCGTCAGACCAGAGGAGCCGCAGGGGCGACACACGGCACGGCCACCGTCAGACCAGAGGAGCCGCAGGGGCGACACACGGCACGGCCACCGCCAGACCAGAGGAGCCGCAGGGGCGACACACGGTACGGCCACCGTCAGACCAGAGGAGCCGCAGGGGCGACACACGGTACGGCCACTGCCAGACCAGAGGAGCCGCAGGGGCGACACACGCCACGGCCACCGTCAGACCAGAGGAGCCGCAGGGGCGACACACGGCACGGCCACCGTCAGACCAGAGGAGCCGCAGGGGCGACACACGGCACGGCCACCGTCAGACCAGAGGAGCCGCAGGGGCGACACACGGCACGGCCACCGTCAGACCAGAGGAGCCGCAGGGGCGACACACGGCACGGCCACCGTCAGACCAGAGGAGCCGCAGGGGCGACACACGGCACGGCCACCGTCAGACCAGAGGAGCCGCAGGGGCGACACACGGCACGGCCACCGTCAGACCAGAGGAGCCACAGGGGCGACACACGGCACGGCCACTGCCAGACCAGAGGAGCCGCAGGGGCGACACACGGCACGGCCACCGTCAGACCAGAGGAGCCGCAGGGGCGACACACGGCACGGCCACCGTCAGACCAGAGGAGCCGCAGGGGCGACACACGGCACGGCCACCGTCAGACCAGAGGAGCCGCAGGGGCGACACACGGCACGGCCACCGTCAGACCAGAGGAGCCGCAGGGGCGACACACGGCACGGCCACCGTCAGACCAGAGGAGCCGCAGGGGCGACACACGGCACGGCCACCGTCAGACCAGAGGAGCCGCAGGGGCGACACACGGCACGGCCACCGTCAGACCAGAGGAGCCGCAGGGGCGACACACGGCACGGCCACCGTCAGACCAGAGGAGCCGCAGGGGCGACACACGGTACGGCCACAGCCAGACCAGAGGAGCCGCAGGCCTGACACACGCCACGGCCACCGCCAGACCAGAGGAGCCGCAGGGGCGACACACGGCACGGCCACCGTCAGACCAGAGGAGCCGCAGGGGCGACACACGGCACGGCCACCGTCAGACCAGAGGAGCCGCAGGGGCGACACACGCCACGGCCACCGCCAGACCAGAGGAGCCGCAGGGGCGACACACGCCACGGCCACCGCCAGACCAGAGGAGCCGCAGGGGCGACACACGGCACGGCCACCGTCAGACCAGAGGAGCCGCAGGGGCGACACACGCCACGGCCACCGTCAGACCAGAGGAGCCGCAGGGGCGACACACGGCACGGCCACCGTCAGACCAGAGGAGCCGCAGGGGCGACACACGGCACGGCCACCGTCAGACCAGAGGAGCCGCAGGGGCGACACACGGTACGGCCACCGTCAGACCAGAGGAGCCGCAGGGGCGACACACGCCACGGCCACCGTCAGACCAGAGGAGCCGCAGGGGCGACACACGGTACGGCCACCGTCAGACCAGAGGAGCCGAAGGCCTGACACACGCCACGGCCACTGCCAGACCAGAGGAGCCGCAGGGGCGACACACGGCACGGCCACCGTCAGACCAGAGGAGCCGCAGGGGCGACACACGGTACGGCCACCGTCAGACCAGAGGAGCCGCAGGGGCGACACACGGCACGGCCACCGTCAGACCAGAGGAGCCGCAGGCCCGACACACGCCACGGCCACCGTCAGACCAGAGGAGCCGCAAGGGGCGACACACGGCACGGCCACCGTCAGACCAGAGGAGCCGCAGGGCCGACACACGCCACGGCCACCGTCAGACCAGAGGAGCCGCAGGGGCGACACACGCCACGGCCACCGTCAGACCAGAGGAGCCGCAGGGGCGACACACGGTACGGCCACCGTCAGACCAGAGGAGCCGCAGGCCTGACACACGCCACGGCCACTGCCAGACCAGAGGAGCCGCAGGGGCGACACACGGCACGGCCACCGTCAGACCAGAGGAGCTGCAGGCCTGACACACGCCACGGCCACTGCCAGACCAGAGGAGCCGCAGGGGCGACACACGGCACGGCCACCGTCAGACCAGAGGAGCCGCAGGGGCGACACACGGCACGGCCACCGCCAGACCAGAGGAGCCGCAGGGGCTGACACACGCCACGGCCACTGCCAGACCAGAGGAGCCGCAAGGGGCGACACACGGCACGGCCACCGTCAGACCAGAGGAGCCGCAGGGCCTGACACACGCCACGGCCACCGTCAGACCAGAGGAGCCGCAGGGGCGACACACGGCACGGCCACCGTCAGACCAGAGGAGCCGCAGGGGCGACACACGGCACGGCCACCGTCAGACCAGAGGAGCCGCAGGGGCGACACACGGCACGGCCACTGCCAGACCAGAGGAGCCGCAGGGGCGACACACGGCACGGCCACCGTCAGACCAGAGGAGCCGCAGGCCTGACGCTCGCTACGGCGTATAGTGATCACCAACGGCAACGCATGACGTACAGTTATCACCAACATCAGCACATGATGTACAGTGATCACCAACGGCAGCGCATGACATACAGTTATCACCACTGCCAGACACATGATGTACAGTGATCACCAACGGCAGCGCATGACATACAGTTATCACCAACATTAGCACATGACGTACAGTGATCACCAACGGCAGCACATGACATACAGTTATCACCAACATCAGCACATGATGTACAGTGATCACCAACGGCAGCGCATGACATACAGTTATCACCAACATTAGCACATGATGTACAGTTATCACCAACATCAGCACATGATGTACAGTTATCACCAACATTAGCACATGACGTACAGTTATCACCAACATCAGCACATGATGTACAGTGATCACCAACGGCAGCACATGACATACAGTTATCACCAACATCAGCACATGATGTACAGTTATCACCAACATCAGCACATGATGTACAGTGATCACCAACGGCAGCGCATGACGTACAGTTATCACCAACATTAGCACATGACGTACAGTTATCACCAACATCAGCACATGATGTACAGTGATCACCAATGGCAGCACATGACATACAGTTATCACCAACATCAGCACATGACATACAGTTATCACCAACATTAGCACATGACGTACAGTGATCACCAACGGCAGCACATGACGTACAGTTATCACCAACATTAGCACATGACGTACAGTTATCACCAACATCAGCACATGACGTACAGTTATCACCAACGGCAGCACATGATGTACAGTGATCACCAACATTAGCACATGACGTACAGTGATCACCAACGGCAGCACATGACGTACAGTTATCACCAACATTAGCACATGACGTACAGTTATCACCAACATCAGCACATGATGTACAGTGATCACCAATGGCAGACATGACATACAGTGATCACCAACATTAGCACATGACGTACAGTGATCACCAACGGCAGCACATGATGTACAGTTATCACCAACATTAGCACATGATGTACAGTTATCACCAACATTAGCACATGACGTACAGTTATCACCAACGGCAGCACATTTTGTACAGTTATCACCAACATTAGCACATGACGTACAGTGATCACCAACGGCAGCACATGACGTACAGTTATCACCAACATTAGCACATGATGTACAGTTATCACCAACATTAGCACATGACGTACAGTTATCACCAACGGCAGCACATGATGTACAGTTATCACCAACATTAGCACATGACGTACAGTGATCACCAACGGCAGCACATGACGTACAGTTATCACCAACATTAGCACATGATGTACAGTTATCACCAACATTAGCACATGACGTACAGTTATCACCAACATTAGCACATGACGTACAGTTATCACCAACATTAGCACATGACGTACAGTGATCACCAACGGCAGCACATGACGTACAGTTATCACCAACATTAGCACATGATGTACAGTGATCACCAACATTAGCACATGACGTACAGTGATCACCAAGGCAGCATGACATACAGTTATCACCAACATCAGCACATGATGTACAGTTATCACCAACGGCAGCGCATGACGTACAATATAGCACAAGATCACCAATTCGTGACATGCAAACACATAGTGAGATGAAAGCTCGCATTTCACAACAGGCCAGCATAACCACGGATGCCTTACCATCATCATCTAAGCTGAAGGCATTGCTGTTGTCACCACGACCGACACTTGGGCTTCCCCCTGAAAGCAGCTGCAACAAAGTGAGGTCATGATAGTCATGGGAATTAGTCAAGCCAAGCCCAGCACATGCACCATGGCATGAGGGTATGACGTGGGAACAGGGGAATTCCAATGTGCCAAAGCCATCACTTCCATAGAGTCTAACTAACCAACATTACGGACGTTGCACGGAAATAATCAACCGAAAAAGTGACTTGGCACCATTTTACGAACGTTCCTACGTTCGTAAGGTCATTCATCCGAGTCAAGGTTCTCAGCACACCCTAGCTGATAAAGGTCATTTAGTTGGTTGGTTATTGGTTTTACGACACGTCGACCGTTGAGTCATATAGCGTCGCCAATCTCTCACGCCGATTGGTCGCGGGCGAAGAGTAGCGACAGGTGAGACTCGAACCCGCAATCTTTCGATTGTGAGACGAGTATCTTACCCCTAGACCACTCGTCCCCTAAAGGTCATTTAGTTGCGAGATCCATTTCAGGTGAATATGTTATCATCTTACTGTGTTCAACAAAAGAGCATACTGAATATTTATTGGTGTGGTATTACAAACAGCCATTCATGTACATCTGAAAATATGACAAATCGGATCCAAGTACATGACAAACAGACCGACAATACCAGGCAACAGAACATCTAATGCATACTAGCTAACAATCGGTCAAAAGACACAGCGCTACCTGAAATTAAAGAAACAAATGAAGCTAACAAGTCGAGGCGAATATGATTATGAGGAACAGTCAGCTACGTGGACAAATGCAAAGAGGCATGCAGCACGTATGTTATCAGTTGTGAGCAAGTAAATGATCACCGTGAAAACATGAGCATAAGCATCATTCCACGGTGCAAACATGTGCAATTGTTCAAACGTGGGAATAAAAGGCTGGTTGGTTATTTGAGTTTTAGGGCGCACCGACCAGGTTTGGTCATTTAGCGTCCATAACTAATAGTTTGCTACCTGCTAAATATGATCAGGCCTTCTTCCGAAGTACACATGTACACAGTTTCACACGTCTAAGTCACATCCTTAAGTATACATGCACGATAAAGTAACACATGGGAACTGAAATCGACGAGATTGTCGGCGAGGTAGATCGATAGTTTTTATAATTCCTCAAGCCACTGCAGCACGGCTTTTGCCATCACCCCTCGAATTTCGGCGCATAGTGGTGTCGAGCGTTCTATATAGCTCCGAATTCACCTTGCACAATTTCAGGTCGATCGGACAGACAGGTCGAAAGCGAATGCACCTTCAGACGACGTGAGCATTTTTGACCACATACGAATGTTCTAGGAGCATGATTAGAACAATATTGGACATATATCAAACTAAATATTATTGGGACGAAGGTTCGTATGCCGTAAATAAGCCGAGGTCGCCCAGTTGGGATGAGCATGGGCCTGCCAAAGAATCCCTCCGCTTGGCGCCAGGGGATGCAGTCTCCGACGCCATCACATGCATGCGATGGCGTGCGGCGACAATACAGGCATTGGCAGCCATGGCTGGAAAGGCCAGCTGCCAGTTGGCCAAACCAGGCGACGGCTAACGTCTGAGGTGGCCATCTTGAACGCCCCGACAGAATACTCAACTTTCGTTTAAATGCTGTCGGCGAACTGGAATAGCCCCCATCGGGTGGAGCGTTTTCTGAGATATGTGTTATGGTATCCAAAGTCTGATTTTCAACGGAGCAAATGGAAAGTTGCAGAATGTACAGCAAATTCTGGGACAAAGCATCCCGGGAATAAATTTGGTTCAAAGGAGTCCGGTGGCTTCAAGTGCCCGTCCCCATCCCCGGGCTATTCCGAATTTCATGTGAATGGGATATATATATATATGTGTGTGTATGTATGTATGCATGTATGTATGTATGCATGCACGTATCCATGTATGCAAGTATTGCTTTAAATTGAGTAAGATTGCTTCTGTTTCAATTTGTGCCTGATCTTGGCTTGCAATCCCAAACATACATAGGGTGACCCATCACTTGCACGCTCCTTACCACTGATAGTCACAGCATGTGCCTCTCACTTCTGGTACACTTATGGTACAATCGCCTCCGACTGTTTCCAGTGACCCATTGGTCAGTTGGTCAGATTTCAGTTGCATGGCAAAGTTGCATGGTGAATTCAGAGCATGATGAAACTACTCAGAGTACCAGTCTTGTCCACATCTGAGAGATGCAGACAGTAAGTCACCTTCTTATTCAAGAAAAAGCCACCCTTCGCACAGCATTATCAGCAGAGGTGCCAGTGTCGGTCACTGTGTGTTGCCACAGGAATGAGTGACTGCGCTGGAGACAGACGTTACGCGGGCCGGGCCACCCACCTCTGGGTGGACTCTCGGCGTGGAGGCAGTGGAGCCGGGCACACTCAGCTGACTGCCGCCGGCCTGCGAGCCGTCTGAGCCGTGCGCCGACAGCTGCAGAACACATTCGTGCAGCTCACTCACACCGGAGCAGTGCATGGTGAGGTGGGCAACACACAGTCCACATCCCTGATGAAAACCGTGCTGAATATGATGAGCATGATCATTGTGGATAGAGTCGTAAATGCCAATAACAAGACACAGCGAACATTGCTGAGAAAATTCGGCTGATTCCATGATGAAGTACACATAAATGCATCCATGTTGCATGGAGGCAGGACGACAGGAAAAGTAAGCTTCACAGCCACAGTAAAATGCAACAGCCTGTAATACATAGCATCATGCATCTCTTAAATACTTTCTGTCCAGTGTGTCTAAGCTATAGCGAACAGAGCGTCAATTTGCGTGTAGATGCAGACTATGATCAGTCACGCCACTGGCAAATACAGTGGAAACTTAGGAAAATCATGCTTCAATTGAGAGAAAAGAAGAAGCTAGAAGCATGAACACACCCAATGAAAGCACAACATAACCTAGTCTTATCTGATCCTAACCTCATATAATCCAACCTAGCCTGAATCCTACCTCACAAACTATCTGACCACAAAAAGCTATACAAGTTGAGCTACAAAAATGAAGGAACTCCTACACACACTGATTATGGCATGACATATGCAGCAAGTACTTCATGAGAGCACCTACACATGCTGGATCTAACTGCCTTGCAGTGATGCCGAGTCTCCCGGTGCTGAGGAATAACACTGCTTGGGGGTGTAATGGTGCTTGGCAGATTCATATCACATACAGGTTTCAACAGACCACATTACTTTGTAAGGTTTGACACGAGTGGCAAAATGTCCAAATGATCTGCTTGCATCATGATGCATCAACACAATGTCCCAATCAATACTTGACAGCACATGACACACCCTGGAATAGTTTCCCTTATTCCAAAGCATCTGGTCTGGACACACCGCAACAGCACAACCATGACGAAAAAGCCACACTCAGAAGTCATAGGACAGTGGCTAGAGCCAGATAGGAGAGGTATCACCTGAATGCTATCAACATGGTGGGGTGTCCACATTTTCTCAGCTAAGTGATAGGATGTATATCAAACAAATTCCTCTTGGAGAACCGGTGATAGCCGACAGAAAAGAAGATGCATCCAGGTGATTCCTGATCTCAAAATATCTCAAAATTATGATTTTGACTATTCCTCAGGATTTGTAAATTATCTAAATTAAAATTATGTTTACATCCTTGCCTCTCCTTCTAAAGTCACGAATTTGGACACACTGCAACATGATGCCAAGTTCATTAGCATCACAAGCTGTGTATTCACACCAAATTTGGTGTCAATACACGTTTAGGTAATCTTGAAGTATTACCCCTCACACATTCTTTATATCAACAAGGCATTTAAGTCACAATCAGATGACTGTCAGTCAGCTGTTGGTGACTTAAATGTTAAATAAGATTAAATATAAGGAATTCAATACATCTTATTAAATTAAATGTAATTAATTAAGATTACCTAAAGGTGTATTCACCCTAAATTCGGTGTGATTGCACAGCTTGTGTTGGTAGTGAAACTGGCCTATGATCAGTGACAGAAGCAAGCACTAGACATAAAGACATAAAGATCAGTGCAACTATGAGCCACAAGGGCCCTTCTTGGTTGCACTTGGTACACTGAACCAGTTGCCCACCAAATCTGTCAATCAACCCACCCTGAAATACAGAAAACAAGCCCCTATTCTTATAATGATTGTCTATGCCTTTTAAGATGTTCGTGTGTTGCTACTGACATTGTTCCTGGAGCTGGTCCCAGTGTTCTACTACCCTGTTGGTGAAGAAAGACTGTCTTAACCTTGTCCTGCTGTGATGAACTTTAATTTTGAATTGATGACCTCTAATTGCATCATTTCGGTTAAATTCAAACATTTCCCTTAGATATCCCTGCTCCTGACCATGAACAAATTTAAAAACCTCGATGAGATCTCCTCTCGCCTTCTATATCTAAGTGAAAACATATTCATTTCTTCAATCTTTCCTCATATGCCAGGTTGCCTATACCATTAACCATTTTTGTTGCCCTTTTGTACTCTCTCTAAAAGCCAACAATCTTTTCATAACTAGGGACCAAGCTTGGACACGTATTCCAAATGTGGCCTGACATATGCCAGTAAAGCTTCCTGATGACCTCCTCACTTTTGTATGCACATTCCTCTGTATTGCCCCAGCATTCTTGTGCCTTCTTCCTGGCTTCTTTGGTCTGTTCTGATGCCCCCAATTTTGTGTTCAAATAACACCTAAGTCCTTCTCCTGCTGAGTCACAGATGTACTTGGCCATCCATCAAGATGGCACCTTTATACTAAATATAATACATTCCCAGAACTGGAACACGGAAGCACTGCAGCATGCTCAGTGACAGAAGCAAGCACTAAATGTAATGCAGTGTCAGAACTGGGAATTTGGATACACTGCAACATGATCAATGCCAAATGTCAGAACTAAATGTAAATGCAGTGCTAGAACTGGCGAATATAATCTCCAAAATACATTGTGAAAGGCCAAGAGAGGAAAGCACATCTAAGGACATTATTTCTGTGTGAGGGATGCCATCTGTGCCTGGTGTGACAGGATAAGTCCAACAGACATTTGTGAGATTGCAATCACCCAAGATGACTACCAATATTACCAAGACTACTAAGATGGCTACCACTCAATGATCACCAAACTGTGCAATCAGGGAAGAAAGGTTTTGAGCTATTGCATATGTAGGTGACCTACATACAAACAGAACAAACATGTTATAATCTGTGGGAAAGAAATACGAGCAATACATTATGCATAGGGTACATACAGTGCCAATACATTATGCATAGGGTACATACAGTGCCAATACATTATGGATAGGGTACATACAGTGCCCGTAGGTATATGATCTTGAATGTAGGTAAAAGCACCATGCTTGTACACATTCTCAGGAACAACATCAAACCTGTCCATTGAAAAAGAACTGTCAATGGATGAGATTTACTGAGATTGAGTTTGGGTAGAGATCACATGAGATTCAACAGGTCCAAGGCAGGCCCAGCAAGAGTGGCACCTAAATTCCTGTTCTCCCTTTTCAGCTGCAGCTGGTCACACTGTGCATACATTATGTCCTGGTGAATAAATGCCGGAATATACTGAAACCCTCTCAGACATTTGGCTTTGTCCAAGACATACACATGAGGATCTTCATTGAGAATCTATATCAAGGAGGACATCTGGAAAGTCTTCAATACAGACAAAATTGGTCAGCTCTACCTGAATCCATGTGAAGTGGCCAGTGAGTGCACTGAAACAAGACACAAGAACTCCAGCTGAATCAGGTATTTCATATATTTAATGGGGTGTATTTAACCACAATATATTTGAACTTCAAGGCATAGTATGGGGACACCAAACAATTCATGATTCACAAAAGTGTTGCATTTCATCTCAGGAACACACAGAATGCAAACATACCTGATAGCAAATTGGTCAATATTAACCCAGTCTGTGAACAATACAAATTGCCTGAACCATACAGTGAGGATATGAAGCATATTCAGACATATACAAAATATTCAGACACATGTTTCTACATTTTTTTTCTTGATATTTCATGTCAGGTCTGAAGTAAAACATTCATATTTGCATACCTTGATCAGGAGATACGCAATATTAAATGAATCCACTTTTTATATCATATGGATATATTATAATGCTGATCAGGGTAAAGTTTTACTCACTGATGTTATTTGTACTGCCAGTTCTGGATATTCCACAAGTGTTATCAAATTATCAAGTAAAAAAGAAACATTCTGGGATTCTTCCAGCCTTATTTTCAACCAAATATAAACATTTATTCGGAAGAATATCTGATATTTATATTGAAGAACTTGCATGCAAACTGGAGAAAAAATGCATAGACTGGACGTGTTGAAGCTTACCTAGCAATGTATGCCATTTCTTCAGGAAATCTCATGTAAGCAAGATATTCACCATTTGTCACTAGGTCACCAAACAGGTGAGATAACTATGTGAAGGAACCAGGTGAGAGAACCAGGTGAGATAACCAGGTGACAGGTTGGTTATTGGAGTTTAGGGGCGCGTTGACTGCGTCGGTCATGCAGCACCCAGACCAGGTGACAGGTAGAAGGTTAGGCATTTGTTGTAGTTTTGCATTATTCTGCATCATATATTTCATACCCAATACCTTTTCTCTGTACCATTTACCACCATTTTTCTTTTTTGTGTAGGGGTGGAGGTCACATGTATCTGTGTTGTCCAAAATGAATCTTCCTGGTGCTTTACAAAAAGTATTTCAATGATTTTGAAGGGGACGAGTGGTCTAGGGGTAAGATGCTTGTCTCGCAATCGAAAGATTGTGGGTTCGAATCTCACCTGTCACTACTCTTCGCCCGCGACCAATCAGCGTGAGAGATTGGCAACGCTATATGACTCAACGGTCGACGTGTTGTAAAAACCAATAACCAATCAATGATTTTGATGTTCTTTTCTTGGTGAAATGAATGTCATCAAGATATAAGTACTTGAAGTTGAATTGCTTATATCTAAAAGTTTTCATTTTGCAAAGACAAGAATATCATATTAATTCAAAGCACATCAGAAAAGAAAAAAAAACAACACAATTTTGACCAAAAATTCGTCCAGGGGCTTCTTCTGTTTACCTACTTATTTAGCAAGAAGGTACCTGCCTACCTACCTACCAAGGTACTTATTCATACAAGAACAATGTGATGTGCACGAATAATTTGAACATCCAGCAGCTTTGAATTGTTGGTGGCCTCCATGCATTTTTTAAGAGCAGTTAGTATTGATGTTTGATTGAATGTCTGTACAATATTTAGGTAAGGGTTGGGTATGTGCATTTTAACTTCCTACTGCAGAAAGGAAATGTTGCCATTCCACTCAGCACTCCTGGAAACTTTGGTAGCAGCTCTCAACAGCATCCATTGTCATGCTGTCAATGTAGCAGAACAACTAACCCACATAAGGGCCACCTACTTGGGTATATTCAACTTCAACATGGAGCTCTACACAATAGAGCTCGTGTGGTTTAAAGGGATATATAGACAGACAAAGGAGTAGGTAGCACAATAGGTACAAATATAATGATGCAATTGCTGAGGAATTGCTTTACATGCCAAAACAACAATGCCATACAGGCTTCCATGCCTTAATTTATGAACTTTACGATACATGCAAATATTGCCCAAGCATCCAGAAATTAGGCATCAGGAACCTAGATAGGCAGGTAGGTAGGTACCTACCTGGGAAAGTTGCTGAACAGGCAAACGCAAAGGAGGTTGACCGACCTCCTCGGTGATCTTTTTTCTTAAATTCTTGAACATGTTCTCGCTTCACCTATTTGCCCGTACACACGCATAGATCACTCCCCAACAAGGCCATATAGTCCTCCCCAATCACTAGATAAACCACCGTCACCGCCCTTCGCACCCACAGCGCCAATCTGTTCGGGCGATACCAAGGGCAATATGTAAACAAACCAGCTGTCTGAGAAGCCACGCATGATATTTTTCTTTCTTTTGTTGATCACCCGATCTCACTACCGCGCATGAAATTGGCACGGCTCAATATTGGCAATTCATATTCAGCGAAAATCGACTTTTTCAATTTCGGTGAACCTACGCACACCGACAGCATTTTATTTTCTACACATCAACACCAACGGTTTTATTGTTGCACTTGTAATTGCGCTTTCTGACTTGGAGGCAGAGCCAATAACGGAAGAAATGAAGCAAATGATACAATAGTGATCCAAATCGTATCCTATCCCCGTCACGGAATTACGATAACGGTTATTTAAATTCATGAATGTAGGAATAGGGGGCCAGGGGGTCATGGCACCCACAATTTCATGAAAGTTTGATATTAATGCTATGGGGATGCATGGAAAAAAAATCAACTTGAAAAGTACCCCACACGTTTTAGACGTTTCTACGCCTATGTTGAAGTATGCTCGATGTCTAAACATTTTTCGCATCAACCGGCATATCCGCAACAACAGGTGATCCATAGCTCGAAATTGACAACTCTTTTATAGGCGGACGAGAAGGTTTAGTTTGATAATAATCAGTATTTTAAGCCTATATAAGGTACGCTTGTGAAAACAATTTCATATTCCCAGACGTCCTCGCTTTGGAGGACATTTTAGGTTCCCCAGGAACATTTATTATAGCTATAAGGCTATGCTCTAAGACTGACGCCAATAAATAAAAATGATATTATATTAGCAAGACGAATGTTTTGGAATGGAGTTTGACATTATGCGCGAATTGCCTACCGATGATGAAACACCACTATCTCCTCGCCTTCAGCTTCCTCGTTCTCGTCACTCCAAAATCCAACATCCCAACCACATCTTATCCTCTAGCACGTCCCTCAGGTCAAAGCAGCTTATTATTCCTCGTGATGTGTTTTTTTTATCTTATGGGGTGCAACTGTGATTGGGATCATCACGTCGTATTTTTCGTTGCCCTTACGTACACACACACAAACTTGGACCGTTTAGCGCCCTTTCCGCCTCCTTTGCTATCGCAAACTCCACCTCAAGTCCTCCATCCTTCAACCGCTCACAGCTCACATCTAACCTAACCTATCACATTCGTCCCACCCCTGGAAAGGAGAGTGTTGTGTGGCCCTTTGTCCGTCCGCGAAAAAAAACTATCACACATTGTGCAGAGGAAATGTATTTCCATTGCTCCCCGGGTCACCAGAAAAGTCCGACTCCCGAACGGGAAACTTAGTCCCACCATATGAGATTGACCAGGAGGGCTTTTTGTTGTTGTTGTGAATGTCATACTGTAACTGGCGCATTTTGTACCTCACCAGTCCAGAATATGCCGGCTGACGTCTTCGACGTCAGCCGGCACATCCCACATCCCAGCTTAGCACATCCCAGCTGACGTCAGACGCATATCTCTTCGATATTCGTGAGATAGGCTTAACATTTCCAGGCATTTCCGTTAATTGCCTGGAAATACTGAATGCGAGGTCGAATGCAAAAGTGTGTTTGCATTCGACCTCGCAGACGTCCCACCACACTGGAGCCCTACTGGGGGACGCCTGTTCCCCGTGGCCGGGAGGACGGCAGATGTCGGCGAAGCTATGCGGGACAGGCGGCATCTTCGAGCGGCCGCCGAGAGAGGGAGGCTTACATCACCCTGGCCGCGCCACCCTCCCCTTGACCCTGGCCGCCGGGAGAGGGAGAGAGGGAGGCTTACATCACCCTGGCCGCGCCACCCCCCTTGACCCTGGCCGGCCGGGAGATAGAGGCCGCCGGGAGAGGGGGCTTACATCACCCTGGCCGCGCCCCCTCTTTGACCTGGCCGCCGGGAGATGAGCGCGAGAGAGGGAGGCTTACATCACCCTGGCCGCGCCACCCTCCCCTTGACCCTGGCCGGGAGGGGGCCCCGAGAGAGGGAGGCTTACATCACCCTGGCCGCGCCACCTCCCTTGACCCTGGCCGGCCGGGAGATAGAGGGCCGAGAGAGGGAGGCTTACATCACCCTGGCCGCGCCACCCTCCCCTTGACCCTGGCCGCCGGGAGAGGGAGGCTTACATCACCCTGGCCGCGCCACCCTCCCCTTGACCCTGGCCGGCCGGGAGATAGAGGCCGCCGAGAGAGGGAGGCTTACATCACCCTGGCCGCGCCACCCTCCCCTTGACCCTGGCCGGCCGGGAGAGGGAGGCCGCCGAGAGAGGGAGGCTTACATCACCCTGGCCGCGCCGGCCGGGAGAGGGAGGCCGCCGAGAGAGGGAGCTATCACCCTTGACCCTGGCCGCCGGGAGAGGGAGGCTTACATCACCCTGGCCGCGCCACCCTCCCCTTGACCCTGGCCGGCCGGGAGAGGGAGGCTTACATCACCCTGGCCGCGCCACCCTCCCCTTGACCCTGGCCGCCGAGAGAGGGAGGCTTACATCACCCTGGCCGCGCCACCCTCCCCTTGACCCTGGCCGGCCGGGAGATAGAGGCTCACCCCACCCTGACCGCACTACAGCGCCGCCCACCCCTTGACCACGGTCAGCCGGGTCGGCAGGCACCGGGACGAACCCCAGGTCGTGGCCCGCGGTGACCTGCCACTTAACCCGTGTGGGGCCCTACGGGCCCGCTCACCCTTCCGGGATATCAGGGCCAAAGAGGCGTGCTGGTCCCACCTAGCACTGTGCAACTCGGGACCCCAACCTCCAGAACTCCGTCAATCCCGGTGATTTTCTACGATGCTCGGGCATGACCTTTCACAGACTCCTAACTTGGGTATGATTTGTAGAAGTGTCCCAATATACGTACAGTGTCTCTTTCATGTGAATGCATCTTTGCATCTTTTCCCCATGAATGGAAAGATTGTTGAAGATTGCACAATTACTACTAACTGCCTCCAACGATATGGAATGAAAACATACCATTCGTTAGACATGACGGAAAAAAGTAGAAGCAAAATAAATAGCATGTTCCCTCATGTACGGAATGCTGCTGTCGGAAACGGCAAAACCACGATATCAAATAAATGGGACGTAGAAAATTTTCAATTCAGCGGGAAAAATTGGAGAAAATCTATGCTCTGTCATGTAAATGTACAAAATAAACGAAACTTCAGAATATGCAGTTTCAAATAATACATCGATTTGATTGCACGCAAAAATTCCCATACGGACGAACAATTAGTGATTCGCCAGAATGCTAGCTTTGTTCCCACATTGATGCCATCACACATTTCATAGCGGAATGCAGAACGGTGTAACAGTTTTGGAATGCACTGATGCACAATTTGTGTTTAAAAAACGGAACGAGCCCGAATCTACGCATAGAGCACGTACTGTTTGGATGTATAGGTGAAACTGACATTGTCAATTTCGTGCTATTGCTCGCGTTGCAGTACATAATAGGTAGGAAAATACGGGGAAATGGAAGAGGAATGGAAGACAAGTGGAAGTTAAGGAAAGTATCAGGAGAATGCTTGAAATCGAAAAAAGGCACTGTAATCAAGAACGAATCAATCAATCAATCAGTTCACGTGGTTAGGTGGCAACCACTGGTGCAAATTGTACATTTCGAGATATAAGTGTATTTAGCTGCATGTGTGACGGTATGCGGAAATATTGCGTCGGTGCACTCCGGACAAGGGTGGAAAAATAAAAAAACAAAGTGGGGTTTGATTTCAGTGAGACGTTGGTTTCAATGGACGCGCCATGTTTCCTGGAGGTAGCTGCGAAATAATATTCCACTGTGGTCTGGGATCCATAGAAGTATTATATTTGCTGCATACTTGCAACACATTTGTCGGATTTCATGAATAATTGGGTGCCATGAATTGTGTAATGATTCTAGCGCAGTAGCAGACGCGCTAGACCCTGCGCAAACCACTATTTTTTTGTCTTTGCTCTCTATGGCGTGAGAAATTGCAGCAAGCTCTGCTGTATAAATGGAACGACTTTCGGAAAGTCTTGCATTCCATTCAATATTGTATCCTATAAACGCTGCGCCTGTGCCTTTTGGGGAGTGTGAAGTGCGCCTCATCAGCATACAAAAGGTGTATTCGAAATACTTTTGTTGGTAATCATGGAATTTGCTTAGAACTTCTATTTTGGCAACATTTGTTTTGCGACCTGTAATTGTGTACCGGACATCCATAAACATAGTGAGCCAGAATGGCGAGAGGCACGGTGTACAATTAACGGAAATGCCTGGAAATTTGTAATCTATCTCATGAATATCGAAGAGATATGCTATTGTATCCTAATTTCGGGTATATTAGCTGTTACGTATGTATGGAACGTTCGTTAAAATTGGCAGTGACGTATACTTATGCTGTGCTGTGGCGCGTCAGAGTAGCGCAGCAGCTGGAAATGTCTGCGTCTGGAGAAACTGGGCAGTCCACGTCAGCCGGCATATTTTGGACTGGTGAGGTACGAAATGCACCAGTTATAGTTCTAAGAAATAGCAGAAACCACAGAATCACACAAATGTGGCGCACGAGCCGAACCGGCACGCGACGAACGAGCGTTATAGACTGAAATGCGTAAAATAGGACATTTGTATATTCTGAAGCGATCGGTCTAAGACCGGCTACTTCAATGCTGGAGGCTCCGGAAATACTTTCACGTGGGAGTCTGAACACTTGTTGCTGATGTTGCTATTATAGAACTTTGCTCTGTCCATCTCACAGGTTGTTTTGTCTTGATATACCAATGTAGGCGAAGAATGATTTATTTCAGCAATTTGGGAAATGACCAGAAACGCCTCGGTTTGATGCAGAAATTTTGAGCCAGGCAGAAAAGACATTGACGACATTTCAGCACGATCTCAGGAAAATTGAAGTCTCTCATCGACAATAACGGGCAGCCTGAAGCACGCACACTTGCCACAAAGTCAAACATCTTGGCGATAATCACATCCTATGATCACCGGGGGGCGTCCGACAATATGGACAGCAAAATATGGCAGTCGGTCTGCAGGCCGGCGCGTCGGGTCGGACGGAGAATCGACCTGACTGCACGCGTCACGCCTCGGCCAGGTCCGTCACGGCCCCTCCAAGCCAGGTGTCCTCGGAGTTTGGCACTGCGCAGGGCACCGTGCAGCTTGCTGCGGCTGTTGCAGACGACGGCTGTCGCTCCGGCAGCCGGCGGTGATGGTCTGACACTCCCGCGGCCCCGCTGATGTCAGACCATCAGCCGGCGGTGATGGTCCGACACTCCCGCGGCCCCGCTGATGTCAGACCATCAGCCGGCGGTGATGGTCTGACACTCCCGCGGCCCCGCTGATGTCAGACCATCAGCCGGCGGTGATGGTCTGACACTCCCGCGGCCCCGCTGATGTCAGACCATCAGCCGGCGGTGATGGTCTGACACTCCCGCGGCCCCGCTGATGTCAGACCATCAGCCGGCGGTGATGGTCTGACACTCCCGCGGCCCCGCTGATGTCAGACCATCAGCCGGCGGTGATGGTCTGACACTCCCGCGGCCCCGCTGATGTCAGACCATCAGCCGGCGGTGATGGTCCCCTGACAGCTCCGCGGCCCCGCTGATGTCAGACCATCAGCCGGCGGTGATGGTCTGACACTCCCGCGGCCCCGCTGATGTCAGACCATCAGCCGGCGGTGATGGTCCGACACTCCCGCGGCCCCGCTGATGTCAGACCATCAGCCGCGGTGATGGTCCGCCTCCGCCTGGTGATGTAGACCATCAGCCGGCGGTGATGGTCTGAACTCCCGCGGCCCCGCTGATGTCAGACCATCAGCCGGCGGTGATGGTCTGACACTCCCGCGGCCCCGCTGATGTCAGACCATCAGCCGGCGGTGATGGTCCGACACTCCCGCGGCCCCGCTGATGTCAGACCATCAGCCGGCGGTGATGGTCTGACACTCCCGCTGATGTCAGACCATCAGCCGGCGGTGAGTCTGACACTCCCGCGCCCGCTGATGTCAGACCATCAGCCGGCGGTGATGGTCCGACACTCCCGCGGCTCCGCTGATGTCAGACCATCAGCCGTCCGCTGATGGTCTGACACTCCCCCGCTGATGTCAGACCATCAGCCGGCGGTGATGGTCTGACACTCCCGCGGCCCCTGATGTCAGACCATCAGCCGGCGGTGATGGTCTGACACTCCCGCGGCCCCGTTGATGTCAGACCATCAGCCGGCGGTGTGGTCTCTCCCCGCTGATGTCAGACCATCAGCCGGCGGTGATGGTCTGACACTCCCGCGCCCGCTGATGTCAGACCATCAGCCGGCGGTGATGGTCTGACACTCCCGCGGCCCCGCTGATGTCAGACCATCACCGCCGGCTGATGGTCTGACACTCCCGCGGCCCCGCTGATGTCAGACCATCAGCCGCCGGCTGATGGTCTGACACTCCCGCGGCCCCGCTGATGTCAGACCATCAGCCGCCCGCTGATGGTCTGACACTCCCGCGGCCCCGACGTCGGCGTGAGTGTTGTGCGGGCCGGTGTTCGGCGCCATGTCGCCTAATGTGGCGATGCGCGCCAGGCTAAAAGTGGAGTCGGAGTTCGGGTAGTGCCCAGGGTAGACGGACAGGCAGACAGGCAGACAGACCTAGCTGTTCTGTAGGATAGGTAGGCCCTGAAACAATCAGAGTCCAGTAGGATGGGTCTGGGCCCTGTGGGACGGTCAGGGATTGGGACAGTCGGGGTTCTGCAGGACTATCTGGACGATATGAGACGGCCAGGACTTGGGACAGCCAGGGCCGTGGTACGACGGTCTGGGCCCTGTGGGACGGCCAGGGCCTGGAACGTCCACACCCGCTCCCGACCGTCAAGGTCAAGGTCCTGGTGCGCTCAGGCCCCGGGAAGGCAGCAGCCCTGGCACATGCAGCCAAGGCTCCGCGGGACGGCCAGCACCCTGAACATCAGGACTCGGGGATTATAAGGGATGCATTACGGTCCGGACACGACCAGGGCCTTGGGGCGCGCCAGGGTTCGTGATGACGATCGGAGCTCTGCGGCATCGTCTGGGCCAGTGGTGCGCCAACTCCCGTCTGCTCCACGCAGGCCCTCGACTGACCCACGGGTACCACCCCAAGACGTCTGCGGGCTCCTCCAACCCGCCGCTGACCAACGGCCGGGGCCTCCGGCAGACATTACGGGGGCAGTCGTTCTCCACCCACTGGCTACCTCACCGGTGTCGCGGCGTGGCGATCACGTCATTCGGTAAGCGCACGGCACACTCCCGCTCGACAAGCCGACGAAAGGCTGCATTTGCTGCGAGTAGACACAGAAAACTCAACGTTGGCGTTATGCTGTGCATGTATTACCTGCGCCACCAAACATGGGACCATAGCAAACGCACCGGAGTTAGTACATAAACACAGCATTGCGAGCAGACGGCGGGGTATATGATATATGGTATATGGCGTAGGATCACCCCGATTACAAACCGCGCCCACACTGGCGACCTCCACGACTTAAGCTGGCACGATTAGCGACATGCAAGAGTAACGACAAGAGCAGACCGGTCTGGACGCTCTCCGCGACCGCGCGGGGGCAGACCATCGGTTCCAGCTAGCTAAAAATCCCCGCTGCAGGTCAGATCACCCGGAAACTAGCGATACAACCCATTAAGACTTACCCAGACCGGGCGTCCACGTCACGCGTCACACCCCTGGCCACCTGTGACAGGCGCACGGAAGCGTGCCGTGCCATGTGGGACATCCGAACACAAACGCGGCGTTGCTTGACGTAAAGGGCATGCATACATGGCGTGTACACGTGTCGTACACGTGTACACGAGACTGCGTCAGGTACCGAAGGGAAAAAACCGAAACAACACACCACTACCAATTCGAAACACAGAACATGATTCGGCGGGCGGGCAGTGGCCCCGGCGGCGGGGCGACGATCCTTCTCGATGTGCTGACCGTGTGTGTGTGGGGGGGGGGGGAGGGGACGTCGGAACATTCACGACAGAGCCACCGAGCCGCGACACGCAACACCGCACACCACACAGCTACAACAGAGCACACGACACGTGAGTAGGTGGCAGCCGCCGTGACAGCCGGCCAGTCACCGTCAGATCTGAACACTCTGAGACTGGTATGGTGACGAGACAGTCGCCCAGTCACTGTCCGATCTGCACACCCCGAGACTGGCATGGTGACGAGACAGTCGCCCAGTCACTGTCCGATCTGCACACCCCGAGACTGGCATGGTGACGTGACAGTCGCCCAATCACTGTCCGATCTGCACACCCCGAGACTGGCATGGTGACGTGACAGTCGCCCAGTCACTGTCCGATCTGCACGAGACATGCGTCACGTCCGATCTGGAGCCTACTGGCATGGTGACGTGACAGTCGCCCAATCACTGTCCGATCTGCACACCCCGAGACTGGCATGGTGACGTGACAGCCGCCCAGCGCGTGACGCTGAGCAGTCACCGCCGGTCGGGCTCATTGATTACTTCGTGTGCAGCCAAAACAATATCAAACCATCAAACACCAAATCAAACTACCGCGATACAATGCTCTGGCTGGATCGAACTGCACTGTCTGCTCTATGTATAGGAGGTAAAAACAGAACTGACGTTTGCCAGCTGCACATCTACGTCTACTGCACGCACGAGGACGCCCTACACACAACAATAGTTCGTGTGACAAGGCCAAGACCCCAAGGCAGCGACGGCATTATCTGGACCGCGAAATACAGCTTTCTGCGCAGATGAGCCCGAGATGGCAGCTGCAGCGACTACGCTCTACCCCGCGCCGGCCCGCCCGCCGCCGTCCGGGCGAGCGGCGGGCCGCACCAGCCCCAGTTGCCACTCGCCTTGGCCTCCGTCAGGGCGGCCGCCGCCTAGGCGATCACTCCCTTCCTGATGTCGACGCCGGTCATGCTGCTCACCATCTTGGGCACCTCGCCGACCACGGCCAGCACCTCGCGCGTCAGCTTGGCCACGCCGATCTCGCCGCTGCCGGCCGCCACCATGGTGATCTTGTGCGTCTGCGTCAGCGGCGCCGCCACCTCAGCCGCCACCTTGGGCAGCGCCTCCAGCATCATGTCGACGATCGCCGCCTCCTTGTACTCGCGCCAGGCGTCCGCCTTCTTGGCCATCTGCTCCGCCTCGGCCTTGGCGCGCGCCTCTATGGCGAACGCCTCGGCCTGGCCCTTGAGGGTGACCGCCTCGGCCTTGGCCTGCGCCTCCATGACCATGCGGTTGCGGTTGGCCTCGGCCAGACGCTCCATCTTGTACCTCTCGGCGGCAGCAGGCTGACGCACCTTAGCATCCAGCTCCTTCTCGCGACGCTGAATCTCCTGATCCATCACCTGCCGAGGGCCACCGACGATGCGTCAGTGTCGGCAACATCACATACCACCAGCTGTCCGATCAGTGTCGGCAACACCACAGACCACCACCTGTCCGATCAGTGTCGGCAACACCACAGACCACCAGCTGTCCGGTCAGTGTCGTCAGTACCACAGACCACCACCTGTCCGGTCAGTGTCGTCAGTACCACAGACCACCACCTGTCCGGTCAGTGTCGTCAGTACCACAGACCACCACCTGTCCGGTCAGTGTCGTCAGTACCACAGACCACCACCTGTCCGGTCAGTGTCGTCAGAACCACAGACCACCACCTGTCCGGTCAGTGTCGTCAGTAGCACAGACCACCACCTGTCCGGTCAGTGTCGTCAGTACCACAGACCACCACCTGTCTGGTCAGTGTCGTCAGAACCACAGACCACCACCTGTCCGGTCAGTGTCATCAGAAGACCTAAAAAAGTTGGCTGACAAATGGCAGATATCTTCCAACTATGGTAAGTGTAAGGTTATACACATCATCAGGTCTGGAGGTGGGACATTTCGATTTGCACCAGGAGGTAGTGAACTGGATGTCATTGATGACGAAAAAGAGTGAGGAATGTTAGGTACAAGGTATTTGAAAACAGAAGAGCAATGCAACTCAGGTACGAACAGGACAATTATAATGCAAGGGATCCTTAATAGTGTGTGCTACTGTTTTCAGTCAAAGGGTGGTTGATCAATGGTCTGCCTGGTGATGTGGTGAAGAGTCCCACATTGAACGTGTTTAAAAGTAGTGAATAAATTTCCTATCACAAATTATCTCATTTTCTGAATTCGAAGACGCGCTGTAGAGAGATGGGAAATTGGGATTGGATGATAAATTGGGGCAGATGGAGTGAGACTGATGATAGGTCAGAGATCATGCTAATAAATGGGTGATTGTGTGGTGGTGAATTCGGTGTCTTCATTCGGGTATGTGATGCTGACCAGACTGCCCACGGTAGCGCAGTAGGGCAAATCGTTCCTTTGGAACTTAGGATATGGTATTAATGGGGGTGATATAGCATCTATTTTTCTCATCGTATAGTGTCTTCCCTTTGCAGGCTTACTCCAGACGGCCCCTGTAGCTCTTGTAAAGCCTTAACACAATGGCTGTATGACGTTCAAGTGTTGCCTGGGCTAGGGTGGGAGAGACAACTATGACTGTACGGCTTTCCAGTATCGCCTGGGCTAGGGTGGGAGAGACGACTATGACTGTACGGCTTTCCAGTATCGCCTGGGCTAGGGTGGGAGAGACGACTATGACTGTACGGCTTTCCAGTATCGCCTGGGCTAGGGTGGGAGAGACGACTATGACTGTACGGCTTTCCAGTATCGCCTGGGCTAGGGTGGGAGAGACGACTATGACTGTACGGCTTTCCAGTATCGCCTGGGCTAGGGTGGGAGAGACGACTATGACTGTACGGCTTTCCAGTTTCGCCTAGGCTAGGGTGGGAGAGACGACTATGACTGTACGGCTTTCCAGTATCGCCTGGGCTAGGGTGGGAGAGACGACTATGACTGTACGGCTTTCCAGTATCGCCTGGGCTAGGGTGGGAGAGACGACTATGACTGTACGGCTTTCCAGTTTCGCCTAGGCTAGGGTGGGAGAGACGACTATGACTGTACGGCTTTCCAGTATCGCCTAGGCTAGGGTGGGAGAGACGACTATGACTGTACGGCTTTCCAGTTTCGCCTGGGCTAGGGTGGGAGAGACGACTATGACTGTACGGCTTTCCAGTATCGCCTGGGCTAGGGTGGGAGAGACGACTATGACTGTACGGCTTTCCAGTATCGCCTGGGCTAGGGTGGGAGAGACGACTATGACTGTACGGCTTTCCAGTATCGCCTGGGCTAGGGTGGGAGAGACGACTATGACTGTACGGCTTTCCAGTATCGCCTGGGCTAGGGTGGGAGAGACGACTATGACTGTACGGCTTTCCAGTTTCGCCTGGGCTAGGGTGGGAGAGACGACTATGACTGTACGGCTTTCCAGTTTCGCCTAGGCTAGGGTGGGAGAGACGACTATGACTGTACGGCTTTCCAGTATCGCCTGGGCTAGGGTGGGAGAGACGACTATGACTGTACGGCTTTCCAGTATCGCCTGGGCTAGGGTGGGAGAGACGACTATGACTGTACGGCTTTCCAGTATCGCCTGGGCTAGGGTGGGAGAGTCGCCTGGGCTAGGGTGGGAGAGTCGCCTGGGCTAGGGTGGGAGAGTCGCCATGTGCCATGGGCTAGGGTGGGAGAGTCGCCTGGGCTAGGGTGGGAGAGTCGCCTGGGCTAGGGTGGGAGAGTCGCCTGGGCTAGGGTGGGAGAGTCGCCTGGGCTAGGGTGGGAGAGTCGCCTGGGCTAGGGTGGGAGAGTCGCCTAGGCTAGGGTGGGAGAGTCGCCATGTGCCATGCGTGACCTGAACGGGGCCAACTGGGTAGATATTTGCTTTAGAACCCAGGATTAGGACCATTGATTACGGTGCTGCAGTACCTTTTTTCCTCCTCAAAGAAAGTATCTTCCCTATACAGGTGTAACCCAGATGGGCCTTGTGGCTCTTATTAAGCCTTAACACTTGCTGACATTATCACACACCAGCAGAATTGTAATTCAGAGCCCAGTATGTCTTCTGTGCTGCACATGCTGGTGAAATTTCCACGACTGCGGTCTTATACTTAAGGTTGGACTATATTTTGAGCATCTGGACATAGATAGCGGAAATTTTGTTCATGCAATTCGGACAGGATACTTTATGTTTCTTTTGTGACGTCAGAAATTCCGCACCTTCCGGAATTCCGCACCAGTAAGTTTTAGGCATATAATCTACAATCAGTAAGCTGACAAGGGGCAGTCATTGTCACACGGCGCCAACGACTCGCCAGCAAGAAAAAAGAGGATAATGTTCTGGACAGGGAAATTGATCAGTGTACAAATCCAGCAATAGCCTATTTTTCAACTCTGCTTATACCTGCCTCCAGGAGTGACTGCCGACTTGGTACATGCTCTGGCGGACTCAGCCACGCTGATAGCCCTTCGGCTGCTGAGCCACCAAAGGCAGCCGGGCGCCATGGTGCCACTCTGGTGCCAGCCGGGCGCCACGGTGCCACTCTGGTGCCAACCGGGCGCCACGGTGCCACTCTGGTGCCAGCCGGGCGCCACGGTGCCACTCTGGTGCCAGCCGGGCGCCACGGTGCCACTCTGGTGCCAACCGGGCGCCACGGTGCCACTCTGGTGCCAGCCGGGCGCCACGGTGCCACTCTGGTGCCAACCGGGCGCCACGGTGCCACTCTGGTGTGCATCATACGGTCCGTGTATGGGCTGGGGTGGGGGAGGAGCGCTGGTGCCGCGCCTCACCTGGATCTGCTGGCTGCGCTCCACCACCTGCACCTGGATGGCCTCCTCCTTGATGCGCTGCCGCGACTTGGCCGCCTGCAGCTGATACGCCATCTCAGCCTCGGCGCGCTTCGTCTCCACCTGCCGGCGGCGGACGGGGCGCAAATGAGACAACAATACGTCACAGATCCGCGCCAGACACTTCGTCTCCACCTGCCGGCGGCGGACGGTGGCGCGAATGAGACAACAATACGTCACAGATCCTCGCCAAACACTTCGTCTCCACCTGCCGGCGGCGGACGGTGGCGCGAATGAGACAACAATACGTCACAGATCCGCGCCAAACACTTCGTCTCCACCTGCCGGCGGCGGACGGTGGCGCGAATGAGACAACAATACGTCACAGATCCGCGCCAGACACTTCGTCTCCACCTGCCGGCGGCGGGCGGTGGCGCGAATGAGACAACAATACGTCACAGATCAGCGCCAGACACTTCGTCTCCACCTGCCGGCGGCGGGTAGTGGCGCGAATGAGACCGGGTAGTGGCGCGAATGAGACAACAACACGTCACAGATCCGCGCCAAACACTTCATCGGCAAAGGAAACAATCACGGTGCCAAACAATACGTGGCCAGACCAAAACTACTGCCCTGGCACGGGCAGAAAGGTCACATACGGGGTGATATACGAAACACTGCACAGATAAAGTTAAACATTCATGTTGCACGTGGGAACATGGGCGCCGCCATGACGGGGCACGGTGGGACGCCCCCTAAACTTCGTGAAACTTAGCGTTACGCCTATGGCGTTGCAGGAAACGAATCTTCCAAAAACCCTCTCTCACAATCCAAAATCAGTGGCGACGCCTATGCGTGGGGAGACGATACCCCATCGGTACAGACCACCGGGCAGTTCCGTATTTATTCGTCATTATTCGTATTTACCCGCGTTCATCCGTATTCATCTGTACTCATCCGCATTCGTCCGTACCCATTTGCATTGTTTCGCATCGATCTACGTCGGTTTGTATCCAACAGGATAAGCATGAGGAATCATACTTCGAATAACATCGTGATCCGCCACCCGCACTTCATTTCGTACTGTCAATATCTGGCATATTTGTAATTCTTCCGCTTCTATTGAGACCGCCACCGCCCTCGGGCCCTCCTCTTCAGTCGTCGTAGTCTTGTGTCAACTGCATGCTCGTGTATTTCTTGTGATTCACCGCGAATGATAAATCGCTGCATCACTAGCAACCATGGGATTCCCGCGGTTGAAGTGACCTTGAAACCACACAAATCCGCGGCGAAAGTAGCCGGCGCACCCACGACGCATTAACTTCCTCAGTTAAAAGCCAAGCCAGAGAGTAGCTTCAAACTACGACATTCGCCACTTATCCGGCTGAAAGCCTGGGCCTGGCATAATTACTTGCGGTCGTCCGTCAGATCACATCGCGCGACGACTTGTCGACTGTGTTCGTAAGATTACATCGCGCGATGACTTGTCGACTGTGCTCCAAAATGGCAACTATAGTGGTCAACTACATTGGTCTATTTCATGGGATCGGAATTATGCACACAGTTGTTATTGAGCACAAGCCCAGATGATTTAGGGTTCATGTAACACTTGGCAAGCCAAGTATGTCTGTAAGGGATGTTGTGATGCAGTTCCTGGATGTCATCTATTGATGGCATTTCCACATTGATGGCATTGCACATATCCCCATATATTGATGGCCTATTGATGTGAACACAACGTTGCAGCAATACAAGTGATAAGTGCTACGAAGTCTGTTCTGATGTGAACAGGCATGTCTTCTTGAACTTGCCTGTCAACTCTTTAGCTTTGACAGCAGTTGTTGATAAGTATTTGGCGGATGCGAACGAGTTCTTAATGGACTAGAGGCCAAATAGACTAGAGGCCCATCACACACAACACCGATTACCGCCACTGAGACGACGTCCCGTCACACGGGCGTCGGCCCGGGCTTACCTCCATGTCATAGGCGGCCTTTTTCAGCTGGAAGTCGCGCTGAGCCTTGGCAATCTCGACATCGTTCTGCAGTCGGGAGGCCATGCGCTCCTCCTCGGCTATGGCCTCGTTGATGGCCGCGTCACGCTTGGCCTCCGCCTCGCCGATTTTGGCGTCCCGCTTCACCTCGGCCGTGCGGGCCATTCCCAGCGCCTTCAGGTAGCCCTCCTCGTCACGCACATCCTGACAGCAGGGGAGGCGGTTACACACGCACACCCCTGATGGCAGGGGAGGCGGTTACACACGCACACCACTGATGGCAGGGGAGGCGGCTACACACGCACACCCCTGGCGGCAGGGGAGGCGGTTACACACGCACACCCCTGACGGCAGGGGAGGCGGCTACACACGCACACCCCTGGTGGCAGGGGAGGCGGCTACACACGCACACCCCTGGCGGCAGGGGAGGCGGCTACACACGCACACCCCTGGCGGCAGGGGAGGCGGCTACACACGCACACCCCTGGCGGCAGGCATCCGCACACCTGGCGGCAGGGGAGGCGGTTACACACGCACACCCCTGATGGCGGCAGGGGAGGCGTTACGCACACCCCTGGGCAGGGGGTTACACACGCACACCCCTGGCGGCAGGGGAGGCGGCTTACACACGCACACCCCTGGCGGCAAGGGGAGGCGGTTACACACGCACACTCCTGACAGCAGGGAGGCGGCTACACACGCACACCCCTGGTGGCAGGGGAGGCGGTTACACACGCACACCCTGACAGCAGGGGAGGCGGCTACACACGCACACCCCTGATGGCAGGGGAGGCGGCTACACACGCACACCCCTGGCGGCAGGGGAGGCGGCTACACACGCACACCCCTGATGGCAGGGGAGGCGGTTACACACGCACACCACTGATGGCAGGGGAGGCGGTTACACACGCACACCACTGATGGCAGGGGAGGCGGTTACACACGCACACCCCTGGCGGCAGGGGAGGCGGCTACACACGCACACCCCTGGCGGCAGGGGAGGCGGTTACACACGCACACCCCTGGCGGCAGGGGAGGCGGATACACACGCACACCCCTGGCGGCAGGGGAGGCGGCTACACACGCACACCCCTGGCGGCAGGGGAGGCGGTTACACACGCACACCCCTGGCGGCAGGGGAGGCGGTTACACATGCACACCCCTGGCGGCAGGGGAGGCGGCTACACACGTACACGCACACCCCTGGCGGCAGGGGAGGCGGATACACACGCACACCCCTGGCGGCAGGGAGGCGGTTAACACGCACACCCCTGGCGGCAGGGGAGGCGGTTACACACGCACACCCCTGGCGGCAGGGGAGGCGGTTACACACGCACACCCCTGGCGGCAGGGGAGGCGGTTACACACGCACACCCCTGGCGGCAGGGGAGGCGGTTACACACCACCCCGGCGTAACACGCACACCCCTGGCGGCAGGGGAGGCGGTTACACACGCACACGCACCCCTGGCGGCAGGGGAGGCGGTTGCACACGCACATGCACACCCCTGGCGGCAGGGGAGGCGGTTACACCCCTGGCGGCAGGAGGCGGCACACGCACACCCCTGGCGGCAGGGGAGGCGGTTACACACGCACACCGGGACACGCACACCCCTGGCGGCAGGGGAGGCGGATACACACGCACACTCCTGACAGCAGGGGGGGGGGGGAGGGAGGAGGAGGGTGGACACATTCTGATGGAGTGGAGGAGGGCCATGCATATTCTGATGACAGGGGTAATGCTACACAATCCTGATGACAGTGGACAAGGGCACACATATTCTGACAGCATGGGAGGGGGTACACACATCCTGGCAGCAGGGGTACCACATTTGCTTAGCCCTGCTTCGGTCTACTGATCAGACCAACCTCCAGCCTGACGCGCCATACCTTGAGCGTGTAGGAGACCACAGTGATGCCCATGTTGATGAGGTCCGACGAGGCCACGTGGAACACGTTCTCGCTGAACTTCTTACGGTCCTTGTAGATCTCCTCGACGGTCATGCCGCCCATGATGGCGCGCTGGTGGCCCTCGAGCGTCTCGAGCGCCACCTGCCGCACCTCATCCTCAGTTTTGCCGAGGAACTGCTCGCAGGCGGCCAGCAGCATCTCCTCGTTCTGGCCCTGCACCTTCACCTGGGCGATGCCGGTGACGCTGATTGGCACGCCCTGGCTGGTGTAGACACGCTGCGACTCCACCTGCCGGCCGACAGGCCGGTATGTCAGTCAGCACGACTGGAGCGGCGGCCAGCACCTGTCCGCTCCCTGGCCGGCACCTGTCCACTCCCTGGCCGGCACCTGTCCACTCCCTGGCCGGCACCTGTCCGCTCCCTGGCCGGCACCTGTCCGCTCCCTGGCCGGCACCTGTCCACTCCCCGGCCGGCACCTGTCCACTCCATGTCCGCTACCTGTCCACTCCCTGACCGGCACCGGTCCGCTTCCTGACCGGCACGACTACAAGCAACGACGCAGAATTGCAAGGGGCGACAAGGTAGCGCCACATGTGCCCATCATTTCCATGCACAGTTTTGAGGAAATGGCGAGAAATAGTGCCTCAATCAAGCCGGATTTCTTCTGCCACTACATCGATAACTCATTGGGTATTTGGAAACACACACACCCAGAACTTTTAGACTTCATCACTGACCTCAACAGTCTGCACAGAACTATCAGGTTCACCTTGGATGACACACACAACAAATGTATCCCCTTTCTGGACACCCTGATACTGTAGAAAGCGGCAGCAGATATACGACCGAACTTTACATAAAACTAACCATTCAGGCATCATTCTTCATCACTCGTCAGCACATCCGATGGCCACTAAGAAATCTGTTATTCGATCCGAATATACACGAGCGACCCGCTTGTCGACAGACGAAGCCGCCACCGCAAGGTCAACGAATAAGATCGATCGACTTTTGGAACAGAATGGATATCCATCACATCTCCTACATCGACTGAAACGAGAGGCTCTCCGTCCGACCAATAGACCATACGAACATCGAAAACCGAACAGCGCGACCAGAACACCTCAAGAAATAGATTGATTTCTGACCCTGCGAAAACGAAAAACGACTCTGCTAGTTAGTTATTTGGGCTTTAGGGCGCATCGACCAGTCGACGAAAAACTCACAGCAAAAATCAATGAAGTCATCAGATTTTCAAGCATAAGCATGCGTGTCGCCTGGGCGAGCACCACAACCACAATTTTGTTACTAGTTAGGTGACATCTCTCAACCCCAATACCCTGCAGGAACCCGGCGTTGTTCGGCGTGTTCAGCCGGAGTGGCTGGTGTCACATATCTGGATTTGTGTACCGCATTATTTGTAATATTTACACCAATAGCAGCCAACAGGCCACATACATTGGCGAGACAGCTAGCCCGTTCGCCTACGATTCAACGAGCACCTACGCGATGCAAAAAAACAGGACGTTCGACACACCGATGGGAGATCATTTCTGACAAACCCACAACAGTAGCAGTATAACTTCTGCCAAAAATTCCTCTCACCTTGGAGACCATTAATACATGCAAAGACCACCCGGAGCGCAAAATCATTGAGTCGATGTACATTCGCGAGCTTAGACCCAGGTTAAATAGGAACTATTCGCCCTGGCGTTTAGTGAGGTTAGCTTGTAGCATGTACTGTCATAGTAAATTTTATTTGTGTCAGCTATTCCTGGTAGTGCTCTTGTGTAAAATTCACGTGTGAGGATATTTATACCCTGACGATTTTCAATGTGTCGCACAATGTCAGTTGTCTGAATGTATGTGACCAAGGGTTATGCCCGAAATATAATACGCGTAATTTCAAACTTCGAATCATTGTATTAAGTGTAAAATAAAAACTATATACTGTGGATATCTGACCTAAATATTTCGATTGACACCTGGATGACAAGCCTGACAGTTGGAGGGGGGATACGAACAACCCCACTAAGTACACAAACGACATCGCCAGGTTACGTATCACCATGCGCTGGTGAAGGGTCAACAAGGTGGTCACGCGGCCCCGATGGCACGGCAAAACCGTTCGTCAGTCACCGACCGTCATCGCGGCCGGCGTCGGCTCACCTGCAGAGTCATGGTGTTGAGCGAGATCTTCTGACACTGCTGCAGGAAGCCCCAGACGAACGTGCGGCCGCCGGGCACCAGCAGCGGCTTCGTGTAGCAGCAGCCCGAGATCACGAGCGCCTCGTTCGGGCCACACGTAACGAAACCAAAGGTCATCGTGGCTCACTGGTTGGTTCCGATCACGCTGAGGATGTAACGTGGTGCTGTTATTGGTTCTGCTCACGCTAAGGATGTGACGTGGTGCTGTTAGTGGTTCTGCTCACGCTGAGGATGTGACGTGGTGCTGTTGGTGGTTCTGCTCATGCTGAGGATGTGACGTGGTGCTGTTAGTGGTTCTGCTCACGCTGAGGATGTGACGTGGTGCTGTTAGTGGTTCTGCTCACGCTGAGGATGTGACGTGGTGCTGTTAGTGGTTCTGCTCACGCTGAGGATGTGATGTGGTGCCGTTGGTGGTTCTGCTCACGGTGGGAACGTGACGTGGTGCCGTTGGTAGTTCTGATCACGGTGGGAACGTGACGTGGTGCCGTTGGTGGTTCTGCTCACGCTGAGGATGTGATGTGGTGCCGTTGGTGGTTCTGATCACGGTGGGAACGTGACGTGGTGCCGTTGGTGGTTCTGCTCACGCTGAGGATGTGACGTGGTGCTGTTAGTGGTTCTGCTCACGCTGAGGATGTGATGTGGTGCTGTTAGTGGTTCTGCTCACGCTGAGGATGTGATGTGGTGCTGTTAGTGGTTCTGATCACAGTGAGGACAAGACGTGGTGCTGTTAGTGGTTCTGATTACAGTAGGGACGTGACCTGGTGCTGTTAGTGGTTCTGATCACGGTGGGAACGTGACGTGGTGCATAGTGAAAAAATATACTTCATCAGCATTGGTTGATGAACATTGCTTCATCAACCAATGTTCAATCAACCATGATTCATCAACATTGGTTGATCAAGATCATACATCCATATCAACACTCCTGACATACTCACACTGCACAGACAATAGATATTCTCACCACAACTCACCAGTAGGATGCTTGCGAACAGATTGATTTGTTCAAATGCAGCATATTTGAGTATGGGTTTTGGAATATAAAATGGTTCAGCTAAAATTATAGTACACAAAGTACTGTGTAACATCATTCTGTGTTCACTACCAAGCAATTGTTGTTGATATGAAAACTGTAATAACTGATTGAAAGCTTAAAACCAATTCTCATTAATATTAAAGACATAAAGACATAAAAGACATAAAAGATCAGTGCAACTATGAGCCACAAGGGCCCTTCTTGGTTGCACGTTGGACACTGAAGCAGTTGCCCACCAAATCTGTCGATCAACCCTCCCTGGAATACAGAAAAATAAGCCCCCTATTCTTATACTGATTGTCTATGCCGTATTTAAAGATGTTCAGTGTGTTGCTACTGACAATGGTTTCTGGCAGCTGGTTCCAGTGTTCTACTACCCTGTTGGTGAAGAAAGACTGTCTTAACCTTGTACTGCTGTGATTAACTTTAATTTTGAATTGATGACCTCTAATTGCATCATTTCTGTTAAATTCAAACATTTCCCTGAGATATCCCTGTTCCTGACCATGAACAAATTTAAAAACCTCTATGAGATCTCCTCTCAGCCTTCTATATCTAAGTGAAAACATATTCAATTTCTTCAATCTTTCCTTATATGCCAGTTTGCCTATACCATTAACCATTTTTGTTGCCCTCCTTTGTACTCTCTCTAAAAGCCAACAATCTTTCTCATAACTAGGGGACCAAGCTTGGACACAGTATTCCAAATGTGGTTTGACATATGCACAGTAAAGCTTCCTGATGACCTCCTCACTTTTGTATGACACGTTCCTCTGTATTGCCCCAAGCATTCTTAGTGCCTTCTTCCTGGCTTCCTTGGTCTGTTCTGATGCCCCCAATTTTGTGTTCAAAATAACACCTAAGTCCTTCTCCTGCTGAGTCACAGATAGAACTTGGCCACCCATCAAGTATGGAGCCTTCATATGCTGCCTACCTACATGCATGACTTTGCACTTATCAAAATTAAACTTCATTTGCCATTTTTCGGACCACTTCACAAGCTCGTTTAAGTCTTTCTGCAGCAAAACCTGCTCATTGTGCCCTGTTATTGCCCTAAAGATCTTCAAATCATCCGCAAATTTCAAAACCTTACTGCAAAGGCCACATTCAATGCTATTCACATGTATAATGAACAATAGTGGCCCCAGTACCGACCCCTGGGGGACTCCACTAAGAACATTTTGCCATGATGACTTTGTACCATTTAGCATCACTCTCTGCTGTCTATCTGAAAGCCACAACTCTATCCATTTTAGGATGCTACCTGCAATATCATGGACCTGAAGCTGCATCATTAACCGTTTATGGGGTACCTTGTCAAAGGCCTTACTAAAGTCAAGATATGCTACATCAACGTGATTTCCCTGATCAAATTGTTCTGTAGCAAAATTCAAAAAGTCCAAGAGATTTGTGAGACACGATCGCCCTTTTCTAAACCCATGTTGAGTATCTTGAATCAATCTGCTTCCTTCCAGAAAACTAACTATTCTATCCTTGATAATTGATTCGAGTACCTTGCAGACTAGGGATGTGAGGCTTACTGGCCAATAGTTTTCAACTTTCCCTCTTTCTCCTTTCTTGAAAATAGGAACTACATTTGCCCTTTTCCAATCTGTTGGAACTTCATTTTGTGAAACTGATCTACAAAATATTATGCTAAGTGGAATTGTCAGTTCCTTTTCAGCTTCCCGCAATACCCTAGCATAAATTCCATCAGGTCCTGCTGCCTTGTTTCGCTTTATTTTTCTGATATAATTGAAAACAACATCACTATCAATGACACCAAAATCGTGTATCTGGTCACCTGTCACTGAACTGTGGTTCATAGCTGGCAGATTAGTCACATCCTCCACTGTAAACACTGATTTAAACTGCTTGCTCAGCTCCTCAACCATCTCACCATCCTCACTCAATATAGTCCCATTTACTTCCAGTGGACCAATTGTGCTTGAAACTTTACTTAGCTTGTAGAAACTAAAGAACTTTTTACTGTTCCCATTACAGTTCCTAGCCAAATCCAATTCTTTTGCTCACTTTGCTGCTCTGGTTTTCTGCTTCACAGCATCTCTAGCTTTTTGATACGACCTTAGATTTACGATATTTGAAGCTTCCTTAAATACTCTAAATGCATCTTTCTTAGCCTTAATTGCTTTCATCAAATCTGGTGTAAGCCATGCTGGCTTTCCTACCCTTCTTTTGCGCCTTTGCTTTGGGGGGAACATGTCTAATCTGAATTCCCCTCAAGTAAGATTTGAACTTTTTCCACATTTCCAACATCACATATTATATGCTGTATGGTATATGTTCTTAGTTCATATCTGGAATGTCTTAGTTGAAGCCAATAATGGCTAGGAAGCATCAAAAGCAACTAGATGGGAGCAAACTGCCCCTGTAAAACTGCAGGTATTATTGCATTTTAAGGTAATTTTTGAATTTTTTGGAAAAATGTTCAGATTAGACATTTATGGAGGTGAATAAGATGATGAGGTGATTTATTTCCTCTGCCAATGCTTACTTTTAAAGTTGGCAAATAACTACTCAGTCCTAATATTCACTGTGTCAATGTAGCAAATGGCTTATTATTATCCAATACAACGAAGAATGGCTCTTAGATGCTCCTGGGTTTTAGACATTGCGTGTAAAGAAAATATACGACCTTGAATATACCAGGAGGTGCTGAGTTGACATCAAAAGTAACATTAAAGATTATACTTTATTACTCAACAGAAACTCCAAACCAGAAACAAACTATGTCAAGATGGAATACTCTGAGGAAGCCCGAGCCGATGGTCCATATACATATCGATGCATACACTCACGCACATATATAGACATATATCCAATATAACGTGTAATACATAAAATATAATTTATGTTTATGTAATTTTATGTGATATACCAAGACGTCGTTTGCGTGTTTAGTTGCGGCCGTAGATTACGTATATATATAGAGATTCGAGGACCTTTAGATCAGCGTTGTCCCTGGCTGTTGCTAGAATTTCTACTTTGAAGTTTGTGTTAGTGTCGCCGTGTTCCATGTTAGAATGTTTGTCGATCATGTGTTCGCCTAAAGGTGTGTATGCTCTCCGAAGTCTGGCATTTCCCAGGTGCTCATTGTACCTATCCCTGATACTACGTTTGGTTTCACCGACATAAAATGTTCCAAGACAGCGATTGCACGTTATTTTATAAACTACGTTTTTCCGCGTGCATCTACCTTTGAGCCCGTTGATACAGGTGTGGCACGTTCTTCTACCAGCAGGGCATGGCGGCATTTCCAGGGCTGAGCGGACCAGGTAAGATTTCAGCGTAGGTCCGCTAGTCCAGGCTACCCTAACATGGTTTAAATGAGACGAACGGATGGCTGCGTTTACCTGTCGACATAGTTGGTCATCGACAAAGGGAAGTCTCATGTAAGCATAGTTGGGATTGCTCGATGCCGACGTTGCCCACCTATCCTACTCCTGTTGTGAGGGTGAACAGCACGAGCGGCGGAGTGTACCCGATGTGCTGGGTATCCGTTTTCCAGGAAAAGAGTTGTCATCTTCGCAAGGCTCCGCTCGCATGAAATAGTATCGGAGGAGACTCGTGCTGCTCTCCTCATTTGGGATGTTAAAACGGCCTTTTTAGTGGCCATCGGGTGGGCCGAATCATAGTGCAAGATGATGGGGCTGCCATGTGTGAAATTACTAACACATATTTTCAGCAATAACCTCATACGTTTCGGTAACTCCATGTACAAGCAAACAAAAGGAGTGGCTATGGGTAACCGATGTGCACCTCCTTTAGCGATTGCTTTTATGCACCGCCTTGAGTCGATCTTCTTAGCTTCGTATGATTTGAAACCAGCTCTCTACATGAGGTATATAGACGATATTTTTGGTGTTTGGACACATGGCTTGGCCTCTCTGCTCGACTTCTTTGCAGAAATTAACCAACAACATTCCAGCATCAAGTTTACCTTAGAACACACTGGTCATAGCAGTTCGATTCCTTTCCTTGATACGTTGTTTGTAGTTCAGGCTGATGGGAGCTACACCACCGAACTGAACTTTACACCAATGGCAGCCCCCATTTTTTTGCCCCTAAAAAGGTCCGTTTTAAACAATAGCACGAGCCCTCCGGAATTTTATGCGAGCGGAGCCTTGGAAGATAACCTCTTTTGCTGGAAACGGATACCCAGCACATCGGCTACACCCCCCCCCTCGTTCTTTTTACCCTCAAAAAAAAAATAGTGGGCACTGCTCGTGCAATCCAACTATGTTTACATGAGACTTTGTCGAAGACCAACTATGTCGACAGGTAAACGCAGCCATCCCTTCGTCTCATCTAAACCATGTTAGGGTAGCCTGTACAACCGGACCAAACCTAAAAATTTATCCCCCCCCCCCCCCCACCCAAAAACCCCCCCCCCCTGAACGTGCCACACCTGTATCAACGGGCTCAAAGGTAGATGCACGCGGAAAAACGTAGTTTATAAAATAACGTGCAATCGCTGTCTTGGAACATTTTATGTCGGTGAAACCAAACGTAGTATCAGGGATAGGTACAATGAGCACTTGGGAGATGCCAGACTTCGGAGAGCATACACACCTTTAGGCGAACACATGATCGACAAACATTCTAACATGGAACACAGCGACACTAACACAAACTTCAAAGTAGAAATTCTAGCAACAGCCAGGGACAACGCTGATCTAAAGGTCCTCGAATCTCTACATATACGTAATCTACGGCCGCAACTAAACACGCAAACGACGTCTTGGTATATCACATAAAATTACATAAACATAAATTATATTTTATGTATTATGCATTATATTGGATATATGTCTATATATGTGCGTGAGTGTATGCATCGATATGTATATGGACCATCGGCTCGGGCTTCCTCAGAGTATTCCATCTTGACATAGTTTGTTTCTGGTTCGGAGTTTCTTTGAGTGTCTGCACCACTGAGGAGGCTTTTCTGTATTCCACGTGTCTTTTTGCACGCTTTTTTCCTGCATGCTTTTTTTTTTCTTCAATTGTTAAGCTTGACATTTTTGTATCACTCCTGACGATGGCCCCTGGCCGAAACGTTGAGTAATAAAGTACAATCTTTAAGGTTACTTTTGATGTCAACTCAGCACCTCCTGGTATATTGAATGTCGTATATTTTCTTTACATGCAATATTATTATCCATGCCTGGTGTTTGACAGACATGCTAAATAAGACATTCAATGTTTCTTGTGGTCAATTCAATACTCTTTCACATTGAAAATCCTAAGTTTCTGGCTTGATTCCACATTCATTCCCTCACACTGAATAATTACAACCACATTCAGCCAGACATTTTGATCAAGGCCAGAAGTTCTTTGCAATGTTGTTCATCTTAATGGCAGCTGAAATGCTGTTGTTAAAATTTGTGGCATTATAATGAACAAGTTTGTTTTGGGTAATTCTAGTGGTTGTTGTAGTTTGGTTAGGATATTTTATGTCATACTACATTATATTTATATAACCAGTATTATTGCAGCTTTAAGTTACCACAAGGTAAGCTTTACACCTTTTACCTCTGTGAAGCATGCAAAGGTGTTAGATTTGGTTAAGTTAGGTTAGGTTAGGCTTTTGTTGTAAGTTATATTTCTTTTTCATTTTGTTTTCAAAAATAAAACAGTTTTTTTTTAAGTTCAGGCAGCTTAGGTTTTTATTTTGAAATATCTGGAGAAAAAAAAATTATTAGGAAATTTTTCATTAAAAAGGGAATTTGCGTTCTTCTATGGAATGTTAGGCTATGTTAGGTTAGGGTATACCACATTTGTTTTCTTTATTTTGAACATTACAGTTTATGCTATATTACCAAACTTCAAGACCCTTCTTTGATGTTATTTTGCCTCACAACTGAAAAGTATGCATTTGCAGAAGAAATGAGTGGTCACATCATGTTCAGCACATTCATAAACATGGAATTAAAGAAATTCCAAGGAATAAGAAATTACCTTAACCTGCAAACTAACTACCTAACCTCCCCTTTATATAAAAAAAAATATTCCCCAAAAATGGGCAAATTTCAAACATTAAAAAAATGTCTTGAAACCAGTGACATCAAAATCTCAGTTTGCACTTTCCAGTGCATCTTGAGCATTTTATCACAGAGCAGCAGTTCATTGTCAAATGCCACACAGCCTCCAAATAAGAAAAATTATAATTTTATGCAGAAAATAATACTCTGGATGCTATCACTTTAGGAATACCATATTTTTCCAAGCCTTGTACTCAACACCCCTAAAGCAACAGTAGTGGCATGGAATCAGCTCTCTAGAATTGGTAATCAGTTTTCATGCAGATGCTCCAAACACCCTGGATGAGAGTGGGAAACTTACTTTCCAGGTTAGGAGTTAGAGAGCAAACCAACTTTGTCCTGAGTACATTTTCAGGGACATATTTTTAAGCATGGAATCTGCTTACTGGCAACATACAGGAATATCCCATGTAGTCAGCATGTGATATGCATAAGAAATATGCACTGCCATTTTGGGTTAAATCAAATGTCAAAGCATCAGAACAAAGAAGTGAAGAATGGATGGCACTGCCTGGCAGCAAATCATGATAATCAGCACAGCTTGGTCTCTCATAACTCACAGGGGCAATGTGCTTTCTTTTCACTGTTGGTTTTAGTGCAAGGCTAGCCATATGAAAAAGAAACAAAAATACTTCACAATTCACCCTCAGCTGAGACTGCATACCTACCTATGCAGCTACCTAATTCCCTATGCAATATGAACCCACCTCAGCCACCACACACACACACAATGGTGATAGCAGTGCACAGCCATGCACAATGAAAAGGATCAGTCAAGGTCTTGTGTTTGCAGCATGACACTAGTCGGTTTTACAGCGGCAATTTGCTCTCCCGTCTAGTCGCTTTTCATCCTTCGAAGTCATTCCTTGCTTCAACTAAACATTCCAGACATGAACTCAAAAAGTACATCAAAGAACATTTATTATTAACAGAAATTGATTTCACTCAATTTTCTCAGCTTTTTCATTGACAAAACTTGTTTCTTGGTGGTGAGAATAAAACGATTTTAGACTGATTCTTTTAGTATAATTTTCCTTAAATCATTTTATATTCCAAAACCTATATCCCAGTACACGGCCGGCCACAAATCAGTTGGTGCACGAGTGTCCTACTTGTGGGGTGTGTTGTGATTATTTGTTAGTTGTGCAGCGTGAGCATCTCAGCAGTATCAGGTATGGATTCATAAACTTGGTTGACATCGATTAAGTGTACTTTTGTTATCATTTTCTCTAACGTTGCTCAAGAATTTGTCTTATAACCGCATCCTTCGCTAATTTAACTACAGCGCCAATTTGTCATCTGGCAGTCATCCGTCGGCTGCCAGATACCGTAGAGCTGAGTGCAGTCTCGATGTAAATTAGAAAGCGTATTGCAATTTGCAGGGTAGGAATTAAGGCATTTCTTAAGAGATTTTATCTCTGAAAACATTTTTGCACTCCGGGTTCATACTGGATTGGATGGGCTTCACATGTACTCCGACACAAATGTGGGAACAAAGATATCAATAAAAACAAACAGAACGACACCCAAAAATACGCTGGTTATTCCACTTACGGTCACCACTCAAACTAACCACTTTTTGTGGCAGTCAGCAGCCGGAACCCAGCTTCAAACACTCCATCAATCTCAACCACCGGAATTGCCGACAACAACGCGCCAACAGCAACTTGCAAGATGATGCGCATGCGCACTGAGTACACTGTTCTCCGGCTCTGGAGCCGCGTCTCGGAAAACACACACTCGGAAAACCTGTGTTCCTGCCACCCATATAGTGGGAAAGTTTGGCAGTTTTAAGAGACGTCCTCCGGAGTCCCGGAGGCCACCGATCGGAATTTGCTGCGTTAGCGTTTTCTGTTCCGAAATCTGTCCGTCGACCAATCAATGCAAGATAGTTTGTATATGACGTCATAACAATTAGCACTTTAAACACATGGTTAACAGTGTCATACCGTAAACACAAGACCTTGACTGATCCTTTGCTTTGATCACATCCAACTAGCGCGTGCGGTAGCCGAGTTGCGTTCGTGTTACGTAGGAAATTGGCTGCGTAGGTAGGTATGGCTCTGAGCTGAGGGTGAAATGTGAAGTATTTTTGTTTGTTTTTCATATGGCTAGCCTTGTACTGAGACCAACAGTGAAAGGAAAGCACATTGCTCCTGGGAGTTATGAAAGATGAAACAGTGCTGATTATTACGAGTCACTGCCGGGCGGTGCCATCCATTGTTCACTTCTTTGTTCCAATGTTTTGGCATTTGATTTGACGAAAAATGAGACTGCATATTATGTAGGTACTGATTACATAGGTTTTTCCGGTCGGTTACTGGTAAACAGATTCCATGCATAAAAATAATGTCCATGAAAATGTACTCCGGAAGAAGTTGGTATGCACTCCGACTCCCAACCCGGAAAGTAAGTTTCCCACTCTGCTCTTAAAACTGTCCAATATTCCCCCATAAAGGGGGGCACAAACAAAATTTTTGGGGGGGGGAACCAAAAAAAAAAAAAAAAGAAAAAAATTTATTTAAGGGGGAGGCACCCCCACCCCAAAAAAAGGTTTGGAAATTTTTAATTTCAATTTCCAGGGGTGGGGTTGAAGGGGGGGTGGGGAAGTGTTGGTTTGTGCTGAAAAAAAAAAAAAAGGTTTGTTTTTTAAGTTAAAAAAAAAAAGCATTTTTATGGGTGTCATTCTATGCTTGTTTTCATTGATATCTTTATTCCCAGAGTACATGTGTACATGTGAAGCCCATCCTATCCAGTATGAACCCAGAGTGCAAAATGTTTTCAGAGATAAAATATCTGAAGAAGTGCCTTAATTTCGTGCCCTGGATCCCACTAAAACAGCAAGGGGATGCAAGCCTATGTCCGGAACATTGCTAATACAGGCATCTGCATCTCAGTTATGTGATGACTTAACAAGAAAATTACATTACAAATGCAAAATTATCGAAGGAATGAGGGTAATAACTATGGGTCTGTTCCTGTGGCTCCACCAGAAGGAACTCAGTGGAGGTTAGTTGAGGCTTGATGACTTGCCCATGGGAATGACCAGTGGAGCTTGGTGGAGAAATCAGCTGACAGTGGTGCAAATTCTGTGACAAAAAGAAAGCGATTGGCACTGTATAAAAAATTGGCAAAATTGCTCGCCAAATGTTTGTCCAGATGATCGCACAATGTACATAGTATGCCTTGTAATAAATACAAAGTCCAAAATTTGTCTTTATTTCTGGAAATGTGTACCCTCAGAGACTGCAGGGAGCACAGATATTCTTTTTTCCTATGGGATGAACCAGGCAATCTCTCATCCCTCTTGGTTGTGAGCTAGGCATCATCTCCCTCTGTTTTGCAGTTGGTTACAGCCTGCCTTCTCAACATACAGCATATGATCTGGTGTCTGGATCCGCCGGGCTCCTATTTCCTTGTATATTTCCTATTTCCTTTGCAAAAGATGATCTTAGTATTCAGTTGATGCATGAAGATGAGATTCATATGATGGAGGACGTTGTTTACGCGCAAATATATGGAGCAAGTGCGCCGTGATTGAGCTCAACTGAAAAATCACAATTGGACCCTGCTCTTGGGCTGGTGGAGCTTTTGCTCCACTGGTGGAGGTTGGTGGTGGAAAAATCTCCACTGGATTTGCGACGGGAACGACCAGTGGAGGTTTGTGAAGCAACGGGAGCAGACCCTAGATTTGGCTGCTGGGAGAATTCCCAGATTACGTCAAGGTGGGCACCTCCTACGTAGGTGTGCTCCATCATACCTACAGACGGTAGCAACTCTTGACGCAGCATCTTGGACGAAATTAAAATGCGTCACTTACCAATCCTTAAGACCGATGAACGAAGTGAGCACTATTCAGTTATTTCACCTTAAATACTGCGAAAGATGCCTAGGCAACGCAAAAACCTAAAGCGTGCCCCTCCTCTACCCGTCACCGCGATGCATCCTTCCGCTGTAAACAATGAAATCTTCGTCAGCTGGCATAGCGCTGCTTCTCGCCGGCATGCCAGCTCACTGCTACTCACGGCAAAGGCACGTAATATAGCGCATTTGTATATGGGCAAGCCTCATGGCTTTCATGAGGCTGGTTCCGCTGGTTCCGCTATCTTTAATATTTTGACTAATTAATCTTGACTCGTTTTCAAAAATCCAATAAATTGCATGCTTTGAATTAGCGCAAAATGCGCATGCGCAGAACAAAGGACTCGCTATGTGTGAGGCGTCTAGGGGTTAAATGGTATCGGCAATTAAACAGAAACTCTATTGTCAAATTACATATAACTAATTAAACATCTTTTCGCAACTCGTTCTTAAATTGGGAAAAGGCACGTATGGAAATTAGACCAATGGGAGGAGAGCATTCTTCCTCCGCCATTTTTTACAGGCTTTCCTATTGGCTATATTTCC